>JAABKJ010004786.1:0-23892 GCA_011634705.1 Andricus grossulariae
AAATACATGAATATTCAACTACATATTTGATGTTTTAATTGAATCAGCTAAATTTTTCATTAAAAAAAAAAAAGAGTTTTCAATTTAAAAAATCAATTTCCAACCAAAAATGGTATAGTTAAATTTTCAGATGAAAAATTTAATTTTTAACAAAATAGTCAATTTTCAACACAAGAATGGAATTTTCAGCTAAAAAAGAAGAAATGTTTCATCAAAAATTGAGCAGTTACATTTTCGGTTGAAACAATTAATTTTGAAAAAAAAATTTAAGCAAAAAAATCATTTGTCAACCAAAAATCAAATAGTTAAATTTTCATATAAACAAATTTAATTTTCAACAAAAAAGTTTGATTTTCTACAAATAAAATGAATTTTTAACTAGAAAAGAAAAAATGTTTAACCAAAAATGGAATAGTTAAATTTTCAGTTAAAGAAATTAATTTTCAACCAAAAAAAAAAACAAATTTTCAAAAAAAAGTTAAATTCATAACCAAAGAAATTAATTTGCAAATAAAAAGAATAATATTCTCCCAAAAAGACGAATTTTTAACCACATGGTGGAATTTTCAACTAAAAAAGATTAATTTTTTATCCCAAAAAAATTAGTTAAATTTCAGAAATAAAAAATAATTTTCAACCAAAAAGACGAATTTTCAAATGGAAAAATTAATTTTCACCAATCGAAAACAACGAATTTTCAAACGAAAATGGTATAGTTTTATTTACGGTTAAAAAAATTAATTTTTAATAAAAAAGAAAATATCTTTTAACAAAATAGTTCAAGTTTCAACGAAAAAAAAATAATTTTCAACTAAAAAAGATAAATTTTTGATAAAAAAATGGTTTAGTTTAAGTTTCAGTTGAAAAAAAATCATTTTCAACCCAAAAAAAATGAATTTTCAAACAGAAATAATAATTTTCTACCAAAAAGTCAAATTTTCTACTACAAAAAATACTTTTTTTAACAAAAAAAAATTTTAAACTTAAGGTTTCAGTTTCAAAAATTAATTTTCAACCAAAGAAAAACAACAAATTTTCAGAATGATAGTTAAGTTTCCAAATATATAAATGAATTTTTTAACAAAATAGCTGAATTTTCAAACAAAAAGAATAATTTTTACCAAAAAAGATGAATTTTCAACCATATAGTTGAATTTTCAAGTTCAAAAGATAAAATCTGGAGCAAAAGAAAAACGAATTGGCAAGAAAGTACTACAATTTTAATCAAAGAAATGATTTTTCATCCAAAAAGACACATTTTAAACCAAATAGATTAATTTTCAACCCACAGAGACAAATTTTCAATAAAATACCTGAATTTTCAACCAAATGATCGATCTTTCAAATAAAAAAGATCAATTTTTAACCAAAAATAAAATAGTTAAAATTTCAATTAATTAATTCGAAAAAATGAATTTTCGTCAAAATAGATAAACCTTAAACCAAAGAGATGAATCTTCTACAAGCAAATGCATTTTTTTACATAGTAGTTCATCTTTCAACCCATTAGTTGTATTTTCAACCAAATATAGATGAATTTTTAATGCAAATGGTACATGAATTCAACCAAAAAGCCCAAATTTTCAGAAAACTAGTTAATATTTGAAATTTGAAAAATCAATTTTGAACCGAAAATAAAATAGTTAACTTTTAAGTTAAAAAGTTAATTTCCAACCAAAAAAAGACAAATTTTCAGCCAAAGAGAAGAAACTTCAACCAATAAAATAAATTCTTAATACAGTATTTTAGCTTTCAGCCAAGCAGTGGAATTTTCAACTAAAAGAGATTTCAATTTTAAAATTGAAAAAAAGTCAAGAAAGAAAAAAAACTTCAACCAAATCGTTGAATTTTCAAGTCAAAAAGACGATTTTTCTCCAGAAGAGTTGGATTTTTAAAACCGAAAACATGGTGTTTTTATGTTTCCCTATTAAAAATAGAAACTAGACACTTTGTTCTATGAATGGAATATACACTTTTATTATTAATTTGTATGAACAAAGCTATTTTTCATTGATTAAATTAGAATTATCTCGGAACATTGACTGGAATAGTTAGCGCTACCTAGCGGCTGGTAAACTCCCCTATTGTTTAAATAGATACTTTTTTTCTCAAAAAGTATAATTTTTTGCAAAATTGTACTAATTCTAGAAAAAAATGAAGGCATACCATTTGTTTGGCACTGTCGAGTGTTGCGAAATTTACCGTAAAACTAACCGGTCAGGTATAGCGCTAAGGCTAGTATTACGAAATTTTCCATAACGTTAGCCCTAAACGAGCGGGAAAAGGGATTAGTCTTACGGAAAATGCTTTTTCTGAATGTTTTTTTTTTATATATTAAAATTTTTGTGGTACAATTAGACACCGCCGTTAAATAACTTTTAACTTGGCTTATTTATAATTTGCTTTATCGTGTTTTTTTTCAGAAATAAGTTCGCAGGCTTTTCAGGGATGGGACCTGAACTTACCGCCGCCAGAGGAAAATCAACTTGCACATAACAATAATGGTCATGTAAATAGGTGAAGTAATCGATAAATATAAAACAAGGGAGTTTGTGTTTTTGTCAAAAAAAATTTGTATGAAGCTTATAAACAATTTTTGATGAATCAAAAGATTAAATTTTCTTCCAGTTAGCTCAACCGCCATGAGTTTAGTAGGAAAACGAATAATTAAGAGAAATATTTATCAAAAACTAGTTTTGAACTTTTTTGACTATGAGGTACCTTTTTGAATAATTTCAAAAATATATAAGTTATTACTTTGAATTTCAGTATATTACAGAAAAAATGGCGGTATTTCAATTTAAAAAAAGGTTACAAAATTACAATAATAATTTACCCCCTTCTAATTAAAAGAATAAACTCCTAATTTTTTTAACTGGCCCAAGTGGAAAAATTTTATGGCGTTAGCCTGGCCCAGACCAGACCGCCTGGTTTCCAGTCTTGACGCTGACCAGATGGTCTGGCCTGGGCCTGGCCAAGAGCGTAACATTTTTTCTGGCTAGCCCCAGGCCAGACCGTCTGGTCAGCCGCTAGTTATGGGCTGGTCAGCCGCTAGTTATGGGATATGAAGAAAAGGTCTTGTTTTAATAGTGTGAATTTATCATTTTCTATAATTTTAAGCACCTTGTTACTTTTTTTAAATATGTCAAAAAATGTGCTGATCGAACTTAGATTTTGTTTTGTTCTTCGCTAGCTGGTCAGCTGCAAACCTGGATCAGACCAGACTGTCAATGTGATAAGAAAAAAAGTCTTGTTTTGATAGTGTGCATTTTTTATTTTCCATAATTTTCAACACCCCGTAAATTTTTTTGAACATGAAAAAAAATTGACCAGACCTGTAACCAGATTGCCAGGAAATTTTTCCAAGCGGGGGCTAACTACACCCTATTGTACATTTACAACCAAATAGTTTAACTTTCGAGAAAAAGGGACACATTTTCAACAAAATAGATGAATTTTTAATTGAATATTTGAGAATTCAACTTACAAAGAAGAATTTGAACCAAATGGTCAAATTTTTAAACAAAAAAGATTAAACTTCAACCAAAAACCGTTGCATTTTCGACCAAATATTTGCGAAATATTTCAAACAAATAGTTGAATTTTCTAGCCAAAAAGATGAATTTTCAACAAAACAGTTAATATTTCAACGAAATGATTAAAGGTTCAAGAATATAATGAAATTTTCATCAAAATAATTGATTTTTCAACAAAATAGTCGAATTTTCAACCAACAAAAAAATCAATTTTGCTTCCTCATAGAGGAAGCTTTGTACTGATAACATTTTCCAAAATTTTGAAATTCATTTAATGAAACCTTTCTCAATTTGAAAATGTCTAATACAATGTTCTAAGCAATGGTCCACACGAATCGATTGACCTATAATATTAATATATTTTATCAAAGATTAAGGAAGTTGTGGTCATTTATATTATATTAAAAATCGATTTTTATAGTAAAAACTGGTCATTCTCATAATTTAAAGTTGATATGAGAATAGAAAAGATGTGTTGATTTGAGATAAATCGATTGAACTATAATATTGATACATTCTATTGAACATTAATGAAGCAATTGGTAATATGGAATTTTTTCATTCAAAACCTAATTCTTAACTTAAATTAACTTAGCATAAAGCTGGGAAAGTCAAAGCATCGATAACTGTAATTTGGTGATTGTGAATTCTCTTTTGTCAAAGCTCCTTCGTCTTTAACGAATATATCCTCATCACACATCTCGTGCTTCGCACTCGATTTTATCAAAGATGCAAACTTTTCTACATTATGTTCAACTCTGTTATATCAGATGTATAATATAATTATTTCGGTGATTCGGTCTAGGGCTGCTTATTCAGATGTTACAAAATAAAGTACAAATTTTATTTTTCATGATTACTTTAATATTTGTTCCTCATTTTGCACTAATTTTAACTCACAGCTACCCTGAAAAATGTATCATTTCAATAAATTTATTTTCTTACAGTTCATAATATGCATTGGTTTTGAAACAAAAGTATTTTTATTATCTGGTTTTTATAATTAAATGAGAGTACGCATCCTATTAAAAAAAATTATTACTAAACATTTTTTTGCCACTTTTGTCGTTTATCCATAAATTTAATTTGTTTATTTTCAATGTTATTTTTCACTATTTAAACTAAGAATACGCATTCTAGCGTAAGGTGGTTCTAAGCTATAATTTAGGTGTTAAATTTTGTTAAATCAAATGTTATTGTAGCTTGTGTTCTCTTTCCAAAAAGTTAATTTTTTTTATTTTCAATCTTAATTTATAAATTTAGAATGTACGACTTAAAAATTAAAAAACTGTTTTCAATATTATATGAAATCAAAATCTTTTTAAACTAATTATTTTTGATGTTATTAATTGAAATTTTCCGAATTAAATTTGGAAATTTTTTTTCGATATTCTTAAGCAAATGTAATTTTCTATTCTTATCCCCCAAAAAATCTAAATTAGATTTAGATATGAACACTTTCGAGGTTAATTGCGATACATGCAAAGTAAATGGAAGTAAATAACTTCATTTTTACATTATTTCATTCCGAGTTCAATTTTCGAATTTTCGATCGCAGCGCTTCCAAGGAATAGAGAAATAGTAAAAAAAAACTCATGCGGAACTCCAAGGATACAAAATATGTGTTGACACAACGTTATTTCTGCCGAGGCTTTAATTGCGAATTTTCTAGAAAACAATTGAATTTTCAACCCGAAAATATGGATTTTTGCCCAAAAAGTTAATTTCCAAATAAAACCTTACAAAGGAATTTTTAATAAAGTAGTTCAACTTTTAACCAAGTATTTGAATTTTCTTTCAGGAAGATTAATTTTTTACCAAAAGATACGAATTGGCAGCAAAATACATAAATTTATAACCAAATTCTTGAATTTTCAACTAATAATGGAATAGTGAGATTTTTAGTTTAAAAAAATTAATTTTCAACCAAAAGAGAAACATATTTTCAACAAAATAGTTAATTTTTCTATAAAAAAAAAGTGATAAGTTGTTCAACTTTCAAACAAGCAGTTAAATTTTCATTCAAGAAAATTAATTCAGTAAAAAGAAAGACAAATGTACAACAAAATACATCAGTATTTAATCAAATTGTAGAATTTTCAACCAATAACGGAATAGTAAAATTTTCAGTTAAAAACATTAATTTGGAACCAAAAAAGAACGATTTTTAAAGAAAATAGTTTCCCACTGTAGTTTAACTTTCAAGCGCAAGTGGTTGGATTTTCAAAAAAAAAAAGAGTTTTCAATGAAAAACTTATTAGTTTAATTTTCAACTAAAAGCGATCAATTTTCAACTAAAAATGGATCATTCCAATTTTCATTACAAAAAATTAATTTATATATAACAAAACCTGTTCAACAAAATAGTTTAACCTTCAACCAAACAGTAGAATTTGTAACTAAAAGAGACGAAGGCTGAACCTGCAATATAATAGTAGACTTCTCAGTTTTAAAAAACTCTCCGCTAAAAACAGTTGGATTTTCTCATTGGGTTCTATTAATTTTGTCCGCATTTATGCGAAAAACGAGAAAAAGTTGAAATTTCTTAAAAACAGGGAATAAAGTGGAAATCTTAACCAAAAAAATACGTGTTAACGCCCTACCCCCTGTTAGTGTGACGTAGTTTTTGAACAGCCTCTTAATGTGCTAATCCAAATTCTGAAACGTTTATAAAAATTATTATTATTATAAATTAATTACAATGTTTTCCAATGAAAATTGTAGAATCTGTAATATCATTTATGTAACAAGAGTATGGTATCCTCACTTTCTGGGCGTGGTTTGGGGCAGAAAAGTAGGTAATTGTTGGTGGTGGGGTACTTTACCGTCCGCGAGAAATGCGCACGCATGCGCGTTTGTTACTTCGAGCCACGCGCACTCTTCTGTGCAGTACTCATCCCTTAAACTAACCTCAAACCTGATAGGCAGTATCATAAGAAAACTCGGAAACCATACTCTTATTACATAAAATATCGTGTACAACGAGGCAGCGAATTCTTTTTGGAAAAAGACGCTCAGCCGTAAAAAGACTAGTTCGCTGCCTTGGTGCACAATATACTATTATATCCCTGAAAATGCTATATATTTTATAATAATTAGAAGAAACCAGATTAAAAGGTCCAAGTAACATTCAATATTCATGAAGATTGCGCAAGAAGATTTTTATTATAATAAGACCATTAAAAATAACTTTTAACTTGGTTGATCTGTAATATTCTTTGTCGTGTTTTACAGAAACAATCCGCAGCCATTTGACCTGAACGTAGTGCCACAACCGCGAGGTGAAAATCATCCGTTGCAGAACAATAATGTCAATATAAATCATGAAAACAATAATAATATTGGAAATGGAAATGTTGCAAATAACCCAGCAAATCGCCTACTAGCTGAGCGTGCCGCTCACCAACAACTTTTACGTGACTATCCTCTTCCAATGCACCGACAATTAGTTATACGTAGCAATAACCCTGCAATTCCCCCACAATTCGTACCAGTCTACCCCACTAGAATTGAACAAAGAGTTATACCTGGCAACCCCCCTTTACTTCACCGAAAAATTAGGTATTCTTCCCAGCCTCACCAGCCTAATAACTAGTTCAAAATACGGGAAACCCTCAGTAATTTATGACATTTATCGGTAACTATGGAAATTGTTGAAAACAATAGAATTTAACAAATTGTTCAGAAATTTGAAATGTTTTTTTGTCAAACACAATAAAATTACTCACAACCACGTTCTCTCTTAATATGAAGCAGTGAAATATCCCTGCTTGTAACAACCAGAAGCAAACCAGAAGTGCGTCACTGATCATCAGTAAATTCATCACTTTTGTGCTAATCTTCTAAAAATTATCTTTTAAAATCCGCACTTTACTCTCAAACAATAGATGAGGGCCGGGCTGCAATATAATAGGATATAATATATTGTGCATATTTCTGGGAAGGCCCATCATTACGTCAACGTGTCTTGTCACTCAAGTCAAATCCAAGTGGCTAGGGGCCTCTCCACTTTCATACGAAAGATATAATATCCCCTGCTTATTACACCCACGCCCTAAATATTCCCAACACAAACACTAGGAAGAGCCTCGGCGGCCCATGCGATGAACACTATCCTAGCAAGAGAGATGTTCATTCCGGAGTCATGGGACCGGTACCTCGAGAGAAAAAGGTTCTCTACGTACTTAAAGATATTGCTCTTGATGGTTCGGAACCCACTTCAAACTGTAGGTCCCCCTCACACCACCAAGTCAGTGTGTGGGGGGGTGCGCAAAGGAATAGGTAAGAGACATAAGAAAAATGTAAACCCTTAGGGGACACATTAGAAGCTTTCATTTCATTCCACTAGGATACAATAAAGCTCGTTTTCACTCAAGAAATTCAAAGACCCAACAAGCGATATGCGCGTACCAGATGCCTTTAAGTTTATGCCTTGGCCACATGAAGCGCTATGTCACTGGTTGAATCTATCATTTGGCGTCACTGGTATATTCAGTGACGCTGTTTTAGTTGAGTCACTTACTGGTTCACCAAAAGTCGGGAAATCACTGGTTCACCAGTGTTAATTCAAAATACTGATTCAATCAGTGACAATTTTACTGGTTCAATTTAAGAGAGTTGAGATTATGACCGTAAATTAATGTTCTCTTTCTCTTAACAAAAACAATATTTTCCACATCCACGCACTTAACTTTCACATTTCGACATAAGTTCAAATGAGGTTAGTGAACATGAAAAATTGAAAACAGAGTAATCGATCATTTCGAACTCTCCTAAAAACAGTTGATTTCGTTGGTAATTGTCTATTCTTTTTCGTAATTTTCAACATTTACACGCAATTACTGTCGAAATTACGAACTTCACTTTCGTAATTTTAACTGAAAAGTGCAATTACATCCCAGGTTTTTTCTGAATATGTTTTGTGGATGACTCCCGAGTATTTTGAGCCAGTAATGGAAAAAATAGTACGGCTCTTTTTTAAGTAATCTTAACTTTTCATTTATTTTGTAGCGTTATCATGTATATTTTTGTTGAATTCACTGTAAATTCATTTTTTATTGGTATACGCCCTTTAGTTTGGCATCCAAAAAGCCTCATACGTTTGAGCATCATGCAGCAGTCAAAAGGCTTTAAAATGTTTTAAATCAGGTACAAAAATTCAGTTTATTTTTGACTCCTACTTCTCAGTACATTGCACGCCAGGATAGTAAGAACAAGAATTAAAGTAAATAAAATTCCCTGTGAAATTATATAAATATTTATTGCTTTATCTTGAATAGTTGAGGAAATATGACTTCCATAAGTGATTTTTATTGAAAAAATGACACAAAAAAATAATTCTACTTTTTTTGTGAAATATCTTATTTCCTGTACATTTTCTAACTGAAAATCGCACTCGATCAGTTAAAGCAGTATAAATTTTCCGGACATCTAAAAAAACAATGCTCTGGTTCTGATAGGTCTACAGTTTGTGTGTCACGAAAATAAAAATGTCAAGTGATAATGACATTATTTTTAAACAGAAAAGGATGCATTTTAATCATTTCGATTATCAGATCACAGATTTATAACTACCTTTGTAGCCAAAATCTTATCAGATCTTGTCAAAGGGCACGCTTTTTGTTTCAAAATTTCGGGAATTATTAAAAAAAGGACATTCAATATTTTTTTATTTTGTCAGAAAATGCATTTTCATTTATTCTTATAAGCACATTTTTTCACGAGGAATTGAAAGAAAACAAGTTATTTATGAAAAACTTAATACCTAATTAAATACAATAAAAATGGTGATTTTCAGAGGACAATAATAATTATAAACCTATCAGAGCTAGACCATTGTTTTTTTTAAATCTTCAGCAGAAGTTTGCACAAACTAACCTACAGGAAGCGAGATATTTCTCAAAAATTTAATTAAATTGTTGAAACTGTTTTGAAATATTTTAAAGCCTTCTGAATGTCGGTTCCAGTAAACAAAAATGGACGGTACCAGTAATAAGACATTACCGGTACCGGGAACAAACAGTAACATTTCTGTGAAAATTTTAAATGATTTAGGTTTCGTTTTAAAAGATTTAAGAATTTTGAAAGGTTCCAAGAGAATAAAAAAACCTAATATTCCTGAGAAAATTTCAAGTGATTTTGTTTTTTTTTTTAAATGAATTTCGAGAGAAAATCGAAAAGATTTCAAAACATTTAAAATTATTTCCTGAAATTTCCAAAAAGAATATAAAAGAATTTATAGCAAATATGTTCAATTTTGCAAGATTACGAAATTTTCGAAAAAAATCGAGTATTTTGAAAGGTTTCAGATGAATAACAAAATTTTCTTGAATTTTCTGGGAAAATTTTTAATTATTTTTTATTTTCAAACATTAATTTCAAAAGAATATTTAAAAAGACTTAAAAACATTTCATGAGCTTTCCAAAATTGTCAAAAAAGAATTCAGAAGATATTAAGACAATTCTTTTTAATCTCCAGAAGATTTTTTGAATTTTAGGGAAAGTTCGAATCATTTTAAAAGATATATAGAATGTTTAGAAGCTTTCGCAGAATTTTTTTTCAATTTGTGAAATAATTTGAATCGTTTTAAAAGATATTCAGAAGGTTTGGAAGTTTCGAAAATATTTAAAAATATTTCAAAAAAATTAAAACAGAATGTAGGGTTTTGAAGATGTAGAACAAAAATATAGAATCTATTTCCAAGTTTTGAAAGATTTCGTGAAAAAACAATTCTAAAGTTTCGTGGTAAAATCAAATCATTATTCATCTTGAAGGATATCAACATTTTACAATAAATTGAAGGAAGTTTGAGACTTCATTATAAGTTTTGATACGATATGAAAATAATTTAAAACTTGTAAAGGTTTCAAATTTTTTTAAATCTAGATTTTTGAATATTTTGAAAAAAAAGCATTTTATGAATTTTGAAAGGTTGCAAGAGAATAACAAAATCTCCTTAAGATTTCTACGAAAATTTTAAATCATTTTTTATTTCGAACAATTAATTTTAAGATAATATTTTAAAACATTTCAAAACATCAAAAAATTACCAAAATTGTCAAAAAAGAATCTAGAAGATTTTAGGGCAATTTTTTTCATTTGCGACACATCTGAAATCTTCCAAAATCTTATTGAATTTGATCAAGAATATTAGGAAAACTATTTTTATATATCTTTAAAAACAAACTGATAATACTTATTTCCTTGTTCTCAGATCTCAGAATCTAATTTCGGTTCGAATTTAAGTGTTCAAAAACTTTAAATTGATACCAATGAAAATTCAATTTTTGACAATTTTAAATGTATCTAAATTATTTAATGTTTGTAAAAAATAAACCGACACAGTTGTCTAGTGGGGTGCATGTCTTCCTCTGAAGCTCAGCACTGTTAGGACGAGCAGCCCGAATAGTGACTGTCCAAATATCGCTTAGTCAAGAATAATACACGGATTTTCCTGCGATTTTCATTGTGTACTAAAAATAAGAAAATATTGTATGTAAATAGCATTTTTCATGGTACGGGTTTTTCTTTTTTCCTCGGTGGTTAGTTAGTATTAATTTATGTTATAATTCTATTTATTTATAATTTTAGTTTTATAATTTTACTTAGTAGTAATTTCCATTTCCGGGTATTATCCATAGTAGTTCCATACCATTCCCAATCAAGGATATGAAATTCCATACCCTAACCGATCTGGAGTAGGGAATTCCATACGCTTTCCAACCTAGGGCATGGGATTCCATACCCTTTTCGATCTAGGGTTCTGAATTCCATACCATTTCCAATCCATACCCTTTCCAAACTATAGTATGAAATTTTAAACCTTTTCCAATCTAGGGTGTGGAATTCCATACCCTTGTCTATGTTTGGCATAGAATTCCATACCCTTTCCAACCTAGAGTATGGAAATATAAACAATTTCCAATCTAGGGTATGGAATGCCGTGCCCTTTCCAATCTAGGATATAGAATTCCACGCCCAGAATGTTGCGAAAACAACAGAAATTATTTATTAATTAATTACCCAGAAAATCGGAAAGCTGTGCTATATAATGACGCGGCAAATGTGTGAATTTAATGTAATGTATATCTAATGTTTATAAAAATAAAAGGCTCATTCACTTATTGCAATATTTTGTTTATTATTACGTTATTAAAAAGTTAATTTAAGAAACGGCCTGCAAATAGCAATTTATGAGCTCCGAACTAATTACAATTTGTAATATTAAAAATGGTGAAATCTATAAGAACAGTATGTAAGTCCTTATAAAATCGCTGATTATCCCTGAATCAAAATATAAAAACACTAGACTTTTTAACCATCAAAATTTAAAAAATGTATCATTTGCTACAGTCACCTTTTGAATTATTACATTTTATTAGAGCAAAAAACTTTAGATTCTAAATAGAAAATAAAATCTAAAAATCACGAAAAAAATTGTATTGGGTCTACAATATTTTTATGTGTTCAAGCTATAGTCAATTTTGTTACAACTTGTTTCAAAAAATAAATTTGTAAGCGTGAATTTAGCATTTTTTTAAAATGTTTAAACGAAAAAGAATTTTACAATATCTTCGTCTTTCCACTTTTGTCTCAATTTTCCTTGAGTGGTTGAGATGAAATTCAATATAATTTATAATATCAAAGAAGACATTGATGTCATTTTTATGATTTTTGATCCATGCTGGAATGAAATTTAAAATTTAGCATTATATTTGGAATAAATTTGTAATATTATTTATTCAAAGTTGACGATGATTGAAGTGGTTTGATGCAATTCTCCAACTAAATATATAACATAAGGCACTCTAATATTATATTCTTTTCCTCATCCAACCTCTAGTCCTCACTCTACTATGCCTTTTAAAATTCTCCCCAATAACAGTATCAACCTGCAGCCCGTCTTTTCCTTATCCTAGTATAAGCAGTATTTTTAAGTAGTCCATTACTTTTGCTTAAAGTAACGCTAGCGGTTACTTTTCGTAACTTTATCACAATTCTTAAATCTCACTTTTTGTATGACATCAAACGTCTGAAAATTGAATCAATTAGTATATTATGCACCAAGGAGAAGAAGGGGGACTTTATTGACAAGTGTATGTTTTCAGTACGAGTTGATTTTCCAAAGGTGGATTCAGATATTTTTTCAAAGGGGGCGTTAGCTGCGAGGTGAATGTCAACTCGGGAAGAGTGCAGATGTCAAGAAATTTCAAACGCGGATAACACTCGGATGGGTGACCGTCTGTGATGTACGATCGCGTTGTGTATTCGCTGCGTTTTAACCAATGTCGAGCGGGAGGTTTGACCCCGAGAATGATTTTGTGCATTCGATGGGTAGGGTCGAATATTTGCCTTCAAATTCGACTGTCAAAAACCCGTTTGAACTCAAGAGGTGGTTTTCTGCAGTTTTCCTTTTTCCTGTCCAAACTTCCACGCAAATGCGATTACTTCTAATAAAGATGGATGGAACAGCGGATTATCACGTTTTGTCATTTAATTCATACAGTGATTCTAAGCCCACCTTAGTGAAATAAAAATTTTCACATACCTATACCCAGAGAAGTGGAGTCATCTGGCGGTATATGTACTCATGCTAAGGCACTTACATGATATTTTAGAAGCTCGAATGACCCGTGTATAGATCTCAGTTCCAGCGGTGTTTTAAAATGAAAAGGCATAGTACAATAGGTTTTAACCACACTGCTACAGGACTTACGGGCAGATTCAGACAATTGTTCGGAGGGGGCGATTGTGAATTTTCTGTATCGAATGTATATGAAACGGGGTGGGAGGCTTGCCCAATGATTTGAAAGAACTTTTAATATTGAATATAATGGAGCAATAAATTCTACTTTGTTTATATTTTTCAATTATAGTGTTCACATCCATAAAAAACCTGAAGGCATATGCATCTTTTGGGCTATGCATAAATTGCGTAAAGTCTTTTGGGTGTTGTGTGTGATTAATGTTCAACAACCAAAAAACAAATTTTCAACTGAAAAAGATAAATTTTCTGCAAAAAATGGAGTAGTTTATAATTTTTTTTTGATTTCTCAACAACGAAAAAACTAATTTTTAACAAAATATTTCAATCTTAGGCCAAAGAAATGAGCTTTCAACTAAATGATGAATCTTCAACTACATAAATGAATCCTTAACAAAATATATAGTTCATCTTTCGACTGAATATTTGAATTTTCTTCCAAATTGTTAAACTTTTGTTTTTTAAAGATTCATAGACGTGAAAATATCTTCCTTAAGAGATTATTTTTACCTCCCCCCTCCACACCTTATGTAAAAGTGCATAGAAAAATCGTTGACCTACCCTCCCACCCAAAAAACTTTAAGTAATTTATGCACGGCCCCTAAAAGGCAGTAAGGAATATTTTTGTGTTCCCAAATGCTTAGAGCTACAAAAAAACTGTTTTTGAACATTAATTACTATAACGAGTTCAATGTATTTCAAGAATCTGCCAAGATATTCTATGAACATTCCAGAGCTAGTCTTTTGTTCTGAGGGTTTATAGGAGAATTCGTATATTCTTCAAATTTTGTTCAAGTTAAAGCTTCAGGTATATATAAATAATATAGACACAAAAGTTTGACTCATTAAAAGTTGAGCAAACTGATCTATTATACCCTCGAGAATACTGAACATATGAAGGCTTTCCTCTCGGTTTTCCTGGCCCTCTGTGATCACTCAGGAGAGGGAAATAATAGGAAATAATAATATTTGCTGATTGAATGGATCGAAATTTTAAATTGAGAAAAGAATATTGTTATTTTAATGCGAATAAACGCAAATAAATCAAACTGATGTATCCCAGAAATTGATAAAGATTTACACTGGGACTCCGGTTTACCTGAACCCGATATACCATATGAGGTGGTCCAAGGAGGCGAGAGGGAGGCGCTTGCAAGGTCAGTGGAGTTGCGCAGTTACGATTCAGCACTATAAAAAGCCACAAGCAAGAAGGAGAAGAACAACGGTTTGTAGAATCCCGATTTACCGTGAAGGCCATTGAGGCCACCCCTGGTAAACGGATGTCCCAGTGTAATTAAATTTTAACCTTGCTGTAGTAGTAATAATGAGCTCTCCAAATTTGAATCAGTAAAATATAACTGATTGTCAGTTAAATTCTAGTAATTGCTGTAGCTAGAACATAGTCACGGATAACTAGTAAAAATATACTGATTTAATTAGTAATTATAGCTATAAGTACGTACTACCATTTTTGATTGCCTATTGATATTTGTTAGTTGAGAACTCATATATTCTAAAGAAAATTCGTCCCTTTGGCTTGAAAATGTAACATTTCTGTAAAAAAGTGATCCTTTATGGGTTTGAAATTCAACTATTTGGTGGAAAATTTACTTCTTTGTTAAAAATACATTTTTCAGGCTTAGCCCCACTCTCGCCTATGTCCCTTTCACCAAAATGAAATAATTGGTGCCAAATAGAAAAGCGTAATCAAAGTACGCGACTGTGTACATATCTTCAACTTTATGCGGAAACAATAAGAAGGCATTATTGTGAAAATTGTAAACAGGCTACATGCAAGTCATTGGGCGCAGAATTTTGTCGGCAATCAGGAAAACATTTTACTTGATGTGTTATCAAAATTTATTATCGTATTCTATGCAAATAACATTGAGTTTTAAAAAATGAAGTAGGGAAAATAGTATATATTGACGCGAGACATATTTTAAATTCCTCCAGTACCTCTACAAAAATGAAGCTCATTTCCGCCACTCTCCTCTTAACCTTTGTGGTTTTCTTCAATTCTATCGGTATGTATATTGCTATGATCTTTAAACATCAAATTTCTATATTAAAATATTGAATACGAAGAGGGAAAAAGAATCGGGTTTTCTCAATTTTTATTTGAGTATTCGGCGGTATTGAAAAAAGTACTAGAAAAATTACACCATTATCTCTTTCATGACTTTTTTTTCGTTAGCTAAACGTTTTTGACCAAATAATAAAAAAAAAATATATCGAAATTTGAAATCCACGTCTTTAGAAAAATACAATTTAGACAACTAATAAAGGGTTTAATAAAATATAGTGAACACTTGCAATTCTTTAAGGGCAAACTTTTAATTTATTGTGTTTAATAATTTATTTGTGCATAAATTATGTAAATTATTTTAGGTGGCAGGGCGGGGAGGGGGGTGTCAACATTTATTCCATTCTGTCTCACAAATATTAAACTTTTACTCAATATAAATACAAATAATCTTTATAAACAGCTGTTTTTCAGTTATTATTTTCTAAGCAAAAATTACAGTTTTCGAACCTAATATTTGAAAAGTATTAAAAATGAACTTCTTTATTTATTCAAACTGTTATTCTTTAGTCTGTGAATGATCAAAATTCCTATTTATTGCAGGGACTTTCCCGTTTTTCCAGATTAAAATTGAAAGTTCATTTTTTTCGGTTAAAAAGTCTACTTTTAAATTTCAGGTTAATAATTCATCTTTTTTTGTTAAAAATGGTATTATTGAGTTCGAAATTTAATTATTTTGTTGAGAATTCAACAGCTTTGTTGAAAAGTCTTTGTTTTCATTTGAAAATTATTTTTGACCAAAAAAATTTCTTTTTGTTGAACATTTGTCCTTTCGGTTCGAAAACACGTCTCTGTAGAAATTTAATCTTTCTTAGTTAAAAATTTAACTGTTTGGTTGAAAATGCATGTATTTTGTTAAAAATTTGTATTTATTGGTAGAAAGCTAATCCTTTTCGTTGAAAATTGAACTCTTTGTTTAAAAATTTCTGTATTTTGTAGAAAATTTGTATTTGTCGGTTAAATTCAACTAATTGACAAAAGTCAAAACGACTATTTCCAGACAAAAACAGTGTAATTTATTGTGTCAAGTACATGTAAACATATGGTGAAATTTTACTGATGATACATTATAGTGTTTCGAAATCCACTGAGTCACTTGACAAACAGTAAAATGAAAGCGATTTCTTTTATACATTTGAACACACAGTTTTCTAAAAACACTCTAATTATTAGGTGTAAATATTTTCCCAGTTGTGAATAATATAAGGGAACAATTTAAAAACTATGATTGTTCTTAAAGCGCGTCTATAGCGGAGCTTTGTTTATACGAATAATAATAATAATAATACTGTACAGTCTATTCATAAAACAAACTAAAAGATGTCTACTAAAAGAACGTCACAAAGTACGTGTTTTCATAGTTTTCTCTATTTTCTTTTACACCGAATTATAGTTGAATCTTCAACTAATAAAAATAAATTTTGAACCAAAAATGAAATAGTTAAATTTTCAACCAAAAAGATGACTTTACAAAATATGATTAAATTTATACTTGAAAGACAAATTTTCAACAAAATACATGAATTTTCAACTAAATATTTGACGTTTTGACTGAATAAGCTACATTTTTTATTTGAAATAAAAGATAATTTTCCATTTAGAAAGTCAATTTTCAACCAAAAATGGTATGGTTAAATTAGCAGATAAAAAAATTTAATTTTTAACAAAATAGTTCAATTTGCAACAAAAGAATTGAATTTTCAACCAAAGAAGAAGAAATATCACACCAAACATGGAACAGTTACATTTTCGGTTTAAACAATTGATTTTGAACATAAGAAAAAAAAATGTCAACTAAAAAAATAATTTTTCAACCAAAAATAAAATAGTTAAATTTTGAGATAAACAAATTCGATTTTCAACATATAAAATGAATATTCAGCTTAAAAACAAAAAATTTGCAACCAAACATGGAATAGTTAAATTTTCAGTTAAAGAAATTAATTGTCAACAAAAAAAACGAATTTTTAAAAACATAGTTAAATTCACAGCCAAAGAAGTTAATTTTCAAACAAAAAGAATAATATTCTCCAAAAAAGACAAATTTTCAACCACATAGTGGAATTGTCAACTAAAAAAGATGAATTTTTTAACCCAAAACAATTAATTAAATTTTAGCAATAAAAAATAATTTTCAACCAAGAAGACGAATTTTCAATTGAAAAAAATTAATTTTTAACAAAAAAAACAACGAATTTTTAACCGAAAATGGTATATATTCTCATTTACGGTTAAAATAATTAATTTCCAATGAAAAAAGAAACTTTTTTCAACAATATAGTTCAAGTTTCAACGAAAAAAATTAATTTTCAAGTAAAAAAGATAAATTTTTAATAAAAAATGGTTTAGTTTCAGATTCAGTTAAACAAATAATTTGTAGGAAAAAAAAAATCCAAACAAGAAGAATAATTTTCTACCAAAAAGTCAAATTTTCATCAACAAGAAATACTTTTTTTAACTGAAAATTTTTTTAAACTTAAGGTTTCAGTTAAAAAAATTAATTTGTTACAACATAATAACAAATTTTCAACATAATAGTTAAGTTTCCAAACATAGAAATAAATTTGTTCAACAAAATAGCTGAATTTTCAAACAAAAAGTATAATTTTCTACCAAAAAAAGATGAATTTTCAACCATATAGTTGAGTTTTCAATTTGAAAAGATGAATTCTCAGGCAAAAGAAAAACGAATTTGCAATAAAGTACTTTAATTTCCAACCAAATATATGATTTTTCACTCAAAAAGATACATTTTAAACCAAATAGATGAATTTTCAACCCACAGAGATGAATTTTCTATAAAATACATGAATTTTCAACCAAATGGTCGATCTTTCAACTAAAAGAGACGAATTTTGAACCAAAAATGGAATAGTTAAATTTTCAGTTAATCAATTTAAAAAAAATGAATTTTCATAAAAATAGTTCAACCTTAAACCAAAGAGAGAAAAAAGACAAATTTTAAACCAAAGAGAAGAAACTTCAACAGATAAAATAAATTTTTAACACAGTATTTTAGCTTTCAACTAAGCAATTCAACTTTGGACGAAAGAAGATTTAAATTTTAAACGAAAATAAGTCAAGAAAGAAAAAAAAATTTGAACCAAATCGTTGACGATTTTTCTCTAGAAGAGTTGGATTTTTCAAACCAAAAACATGGTATTTTTCAGCTTTCGCTACAAAAAATAGAAATCGTTCGAAAACTTTTAATTTGAAACGTTCTTTCTGTAGAAAATAATGTTATATTTGTGAAATTCAGAACAACACAAGAAAGACCTACCAATCATTAAAATATTAAATTTTTTCTCTTGAAACTGAAAGTCTTACTGTTTTACTTTGTTTTGTGATAAGACCATAAACTTCTATTAATAATTTGTATAAACTAAGCTATTCTTCATTTATTGAATTGTAATTTACGCGAAAATTTAACTAGAACAGTTAGCGCTACCTAGCGGCGAATTTGTTTATTTTCCAAAATTAAAAAACAGTTATCCAGCAATATTTTCTCTGAACGGATTTTTTTATATATGTGACCGTCCGCGAAGAAGGGGACGAATGCGGGAAAAATCGATTTTCATTTTTTTACACCAATCGATAGTTTCTAAGTTACTCTTTCATTTCCAATAATTAGATTTTTTTTAAGTTAATTACTGTTCTTGTTATTAAGCTACAAACATAGGCATGATAAGCGTACGCGGAGACCGAACAAGAGGCTTAGGAAAGCCAGCCCCACCATTTACCACTACAGCTGTACGCGACGTGTCCGTGAGCTCCACTAGCTCGTGCCTAAAAGTGTAGTGGTAAGTGGAGGGGGTGCTTCTCGTAGACGCATCCCCACTACTCAAATGCTGGCTTGCGGACTCTGCTACGATCGCTCGTCCTGTGAAATTCAGCTTGGACGCATTAGGTCCCTTTCTTCGCGGACGGTCACGTATTAAAATTTTTGTGGCACAATTAGACACCGCCATTAAATAACTTTTAACTGGGTTGATCTATAAGTTTTTTTATCGTGTTTTTCCAGAATTAAGTTCCCAGGCTGCGCAGCCATGGGACCTGAACTTATTACCAGCGGCAGAAGTAAATCACCCGGCACATAACAATAATGGTCATGTAAATAGGTATAGTAATCGAAAAATATAAAACAAGGAAGTTTGTATTTTTGTCAACAAAAATTTGTACGGAGCTTATGATCAAATTTTGAAGAATCGAAAGATTAAATTTTCTTCAAATTAGTTGATGCTTTCGGTCTTAGAGGCCATTCAAAAACTACGTCACAATTATGAACACCCCACACCACATTAAGTCATATTTTTTTCCTCGATTTTATTTAATAAACGGCTAAAATAAAACACAAAACATACAAATAACATCATATTTTCGTACATCCTTCACCGTCCAAAATGATCTCAAAACAGAGGAAATAGAGTCATTTTTAAGGAAAATAGGGGAATAATGAGGAAATAAATTCTTTAAGATAAAATTAATATAGGTATCATAATCCGAAGAATTTAAGTCGAAATATATTGCATTTTCAACAAAATAGTTGAATTTTCAACAACAAAAAACTTAATTATCAACCAAGCAATATTTACAACCAAATAGTCTAACTTCCGAGAAAAAGGGACGCATTTTTGAAAAAATACATACATTTTTAACTAAATAGTTGAATTTTCAACTTACAAAGATAAATTTTAACCAAATGGTATAATTGTTAAATAAAAAAGATTAAACTTTAACCAAAAACCGTTGCACATTCGACCAAATAGTTGCATTTTCAACGAAATAGTTGAAATTTCAAACCAAAAAGATGAATTTTCAATAAAACAGTTAAATTTTCAACAAAATAATTACATTCTCAGCAAAATAGTCGAATTTTCAACTAAAAAGGATAAATTAACAACAAAAATCTGAAAAGTTACATTTTCAGTTTAAAAAATAGTTATAAACCAAAATAAATAATTTTCAATAAAACAGTTAAATTCTCAAACAAAGGAATAAACATTAAAAAAAAAAATTAATTTTGAACAAAGTAGTTCAACTTTTACCCAAACAGTTGCATTTTTAACCATAAAAGATCTCATTTCTAACAGAAAAGACAAATTTTCAAACTCGAATGATTTTTCAGTCAAAAAGTCACCTTTACAACAAAATACATCAATATTCAACTAAATTGTAGAATTGTCAACTGAAAACGATCAATTTTCGGCCAATAATGTAATGGTGAAATTTTCAGTTGAACAAATTTCTTTTCAACCAAAAAAGGATGAATTTCAAGTGAAATAGTTCAATCTTCTACCACTAAAATGAATTTTTTACCACGTAGTTCCACTGTCAAGTGCATGTAGTTGAATTTTCAACAAAAATAGATGAGTTCTCAAATAAAAATTTAATTGTTCATTTTTCAACTAAAAGCGATCAATTTTCAACTAAAAATGGTAAAGTTAAATTTTCAGTTATGAATTTTTTTTTTCATAAAAAAAAAACGAATTTTCAACAAAAGAGGGAAATCTTCAACAAAATTGTTCAATCTTTAACTGAATAGTAGAATTTCTGAATAAAAGAGATGAAATCTAAAACTAAAATATAATAGTAGACTTCTCAGTTAAAAATAATTAACTCTCTACGAAAAATAGTTGAACATTTAACTAAGAAAGATACATTTTCAACCAGGAACTTTTCTACAATTGAATTTTCGAACAAAAATATAACTTTTCAAAAAATAGTTACATTTTCGTCAAAATAATGAAATTTGTAACAAAATAATGAAATTCTTAACGATATAGTATAATTTTAGACCCACAAAGATGAATTTGCAACCAAATAGTTGTATTTTTAACAGCAACAAACCTAATTATCAACCGAGCAATATTTACAACCAAATAGTTTAACTTTCAAGCAAATAAGACGATTTCCAAAAAATTAGATGAATTCTTAACGAAATAGTTAAATTTTTAACTTAAAAAAATGAATTTCCAACCAAATGGTCCAATGGTTAAACAAAAAAGATTGAACTTAAAAAAAAACAGTGGCATTTTCAACTAAATAATAGTTAAATGTTCAAGCCAAAAGATGAATTTTCAACAACACAGTTAAATTTCCAACAAAATTATTAGAGGTTCAACAAAAAATAATTACATTTTTAACAAAATAGTCGAATTTTCTATTTAAAAAATGTTCATTTTCAACAAAAACTAGTCAAGTTACATTTTCAGTTGAAAGAAATAATTATAAACCAAAAAAATTAATTTTTAATAAAAAAGTTAAATTCTCATCCAAAGAAATGAACCTTGAAAAAAAATTGTGAAGAAAGTAGTTCAACTTTTACCCAAACAGTTGCTTTCTTAACCATGAAAGATATAATTTCTACCAAAAGAGATGAATTATCAACTAGGATAATTTTTTCAGTATTTCAACCAAATTGTTGCATTTCCTAACCAAAAATGCGAGTTTTCTGGAAAGCAGAGTTGAATTTTAAACCCGAAAATATTAATTTTTCCATAAAAACCTAATTTTCAAATAAAGAGTTAAAAATGAATGTTTAACAAAGTAGTTCAACTTTGAACCAAGTAATTGAATTTTCTATCAGGAAGATTAATTTTTTACCAAAAAGACGAATTGAGAACAAAATGCATAAATTTACAACCAAATTCTTGAATTTTCAACTAATAATGGAATAGTTAGATTTTCAGTAAAAAAAAATTAATTTTCAACTAAAAGAGAAATATATTTTCAACAAAATAGTTAAATGTTCAATAAAATAGTTAAATTTTCAACCAAAAAAGTGGAAAGTAGTTCAAGTTTCAACCAAGCAGTCAAATTTTCAATCAAGAAGATTAATTCAGTATTGAAAAAAAGACAAATGTACAACAAAATACATCAATATTCAACCAAATTGTCGAATATTCAGCCAATAATGGAATAGTAAACTTTTCATTTGAAAACATTAATTTTCAACCAAGAAATATGAGTTCTCAGTGAAAAACTTAGTAGTTCAATTTTCAACTGAAAGCTATCAATTTTCAACTAAAAATGGATAATTGAAATTCTCAATAAAAAAAATTAATTTTCATATAAAAAAAATTTCAACAAAATAGTTAAATCTCCAACACAATAATTCATCCTTCAACCGAACAGTAGATTTTTTTACCAAAAAGGATAAAGTCTGAAGCTAAAATATCATAGTAGACTTCTCAGTTTAAAAAATACTCTTTACGAAAAAAAGTTGGATTTTCTTATTGGGTTTTATTAATTCTTTTCGCATTTAAGTGAAAAAAACTAGAAAAAATGGAAGTTTCTTGGAAACAGGGAAAAAAGTGGAAATCTTTTTGAAAGAGGAGGGGAAGAGGAAGAGGGGATTTCAAAAAATTGTTATTAACATTTATATTTTCCATGTCTGATATCACATTTTGCGGTAACCCCTCCCCCTCCCATGCATCACAAAAAGTGTTAACGCCTCACTCCCCGTTAGTGTGACGTAGTTTTTGACCAGCCCCTTAATATACCGATATAAATTCTCAAATGTTTATAAAATATATTATTATCAAAAATTAATTACAACTTCTTCCAATGAAAATGGTGGAATCTGTAAAATCATCATTTATATCCCTGAAAATGCTATATATTTTATAATAATTAAAAAAAACCAGATTATAATGTCAAAGTAGCATTCAATATCCATGAAGATTACGCAAGAAGATTTTTATTTTAATACGACCTTCAAAAATAACTTTTAACTTGGTTGATCTATAATATTCTTTGTCGTGTTTTACAGAAACAATCCGCAATCATTTGACCTAAACTCAATGCCGCAGCCGGAAGGTCAAAATCATCTGGTAGCGAACAATAATGGTAATATAAATCATGGAAACAATAATAATTTGGGAACTGAAATTTTTGCAAATAACCGAGCAATTAACCCACTAGCTGTGCGTGCAGCTCACCAACAACTTTTACGTACCCAACCTGTTCCAATTCAGCGACATGTTGTTATACGTAGCAATAACCCTGCAATTCCCCCAACAGTTGTACCAGTTGAACCAATTATGATTCAGCAACGAGTTATACATGGCAACCCCCCAAAACTTATCCGACGTGTTTTGTATCGTCCCCAGCGTCACCAGCCCTACTGAAAAAAAAAAAAAAAAAAAAAAAAACAGTCCGCAATCGTCACGAATCGTCAGAAGTTCTAACTATTTCTGAGGATATGTTCATTCACAACCTATCAGGTAACTCATCGGCTAGGACCGCATGTAGGGCCTCCGAAAAGGATTAAAAATTGAAAATAAATATTTTTTTAAATGTTACACTGTTAGAAAATCTGTACTATACTTAGTATACATGTAATGGAAGCAAGAATGCACAACATGAAATTAAATTTAGTATACCAGCGTACAATAAATTTAGTATATGCATATACTAAATTTAGTATACACGTACATGAAATTTAGTATACGCGTATACTAAATTCAGTATACGCGTCCCGTTTCGCGTGGGTTCCGTCTTCATC
>JAABKJ010004787.1:0-23890 GCA_011634705.1 Andricus grossulariae
GTTCACGAAACGTCGGCAAGTTTCGTAGTTTTTCACACGATTGAAACCCGAAAAAGCTTTAAATTTAAATTTATCATCATTTTAAAATGATTAAATCTTTGAAATCCTCTGAGACTACATCAAATATAATTAAATCCGTAGAGCACCTTAAAATTTCATTCTATTTCATTTACTCCCTGAATAAGAAGTTCTTCAAAATTCCTTGGAATCTTTTCAAATGCTCTGAAAGCTGTGAAACCCTAAAAAACCCGAGGGGGAAACTACCCCTAAAAATCCGGTCTACGCCGAATTACAATTGAAGATTACCTAGGATTACACTGGATTATCTGGATCCGGAGTACTCGGATTACTCTAAATTATTGGCTTAAGCCGGATTACAAGTGGATTATCTAGGTCCTAGGATTACACTGTATTACAAGGATTACTACGCATTACGAGTGGGTTACTCCAATTTACAAGTAGATGAACCATAATTACAATTGGATTACTTAGGTACCTAAGATTATAAGTTCATATCCTAAGGTTACAAGTAGATTTGCTAGGGTTACAATTGGATGAGTTAGGATTACAAGCGCATTGCCTATATTTACAAGTAGATTACTCCGATTCAGTATTAAAAGTGGATTATTCAAGATTACAAATGAATCTAGGTTGCACTAGCGAGCAATTTGAGAAAATAATAGCATTAGTTTCACTCTTTCAAAATACACAGTTGCATTGTTAAAAAAAATGGAAAAAAGTATCAATAGTAACGTGAATCTGAGGTTTGAGCTTGAACAAATTCTTATTTAATTCTTATTGTCAGTTTCAGAATTCTGCTGGTATCTACTTCTGTATCGTGAAGTATGTTTTCCAAGGAACCTACTGATAAATTTTGTCTTCTGATGAAATAGTTCAGCTAAGGTCTCATGGGAACGTGTGAATAACGAAACGAGCTACAAAACGATTTGTTAGAGAAGATATGGCTAGGACGGCTAGGTAGCACGAAAACTTAGCCGGATCCGTAAAACCGAAAGTCCGTGGACAAAAACCTGACCTCTTGAACAACTGTGCACCATGTGTGCGCCACTTGCGCACTCTGTTCCTATCTCTCTCGCTCTTTCGCTCTCTTCAGGTCTCCTTCCCTTAAAACCCCTGCATGTCTCTCTCTCTCTTTCACTCTCTCGCTCTGTTTCTCTCATTTTCTGTTTCCAACTCCACCCTCCCATTTTATCTACAGATTCTACATAACCTTCTCCTTCTCTTTCTCCCCCACATCTTCCCACATTCGAAACCATAACTAGGTCCTCAACATTCATACGCCAGCACCTATGGAAGATCAGACTCCGGCCTAAAAATCCACCGGCGTCCCTCGAATCCGAGTCTTTTTTTAGCTTCTGGCTATCGAGGTGAGATGGAGGATATGGGTAAGACTACGGAATTCAAGAGTCTCATTAAAAACTTGCGAGCATTTTCGAAACCATGCTTTAATTCAGTATGTCTTCAAAGAATTATACTGGAATTTTAATAAAAATTGACAAATTTGTTTAAATTTAATACACACCAATAATAAAGTGTAAAACTGTAAGGCGTAAATGCGTACGCTGTTTGATTTTTTTTTCTGCTTGGTTAGACCTTTACTTGATATATCTTCAAAACTGATCCACAAATCACTGACAACCTTTTGCCTCCAATGACCATTTATTAAATGCAATGTTTGGAAAAAGAATGTAATTGTTTTTTTTTTCTATCTGGATTTGATATCTTTCTTTACAAATTTTTAGTGACATTTAACGAAATTTTAAAAATAACTATATATGTAATGTTCCTATAACAACACCACAAAAGGGGCAATTCTAAAACTAAGCCACACTGCCAAGGGGGGGGGGCAGAAAATAAATTATTTTATTTTATAAATAAAGCATCTAAATATAGACTAAACAATATTCCCCTCTTTTCCATTTTTTAAAGAATTCCTCTTTTTCCCCCTGTTTCCATGAAACTTTCCCTTTTTTGAAAATACAACTAGGTTTCGTTGAAAGTTGATCCTTTTTAATTGAAAAGTCTGCTATTATATTTTTGGTTCAGATTCATCTCTTTCGGGTAAAAATTTTACTATTTGGGTGGAGATTTAACTTTTTTTCAATTCTTCTGTTTTTTTTTTTTTAAATGATACTTTTTAGTTCAAGATTCATTTTTCATTGAGAATGTTTTTTGGTTGAAAATTCAACTACTTGGTTGAAAATTAAGCTATCCTTTATCTGATTTGAGCCGCTTCGAACCCTTAAAAAAGTGTCCTCCAGGTTCAAATTTCAGAACCGAGCCCTTCCAACTGGGATTTTTTCCCAGGGGTCATACATTTTTTAACTAATTGGTTGAAAGTTGAACTACAATTTGTTAAAAATTAATTTGATTATTTTCATTATTTTATTTTTATTACTCTTATTATTATTTATTCTTCGTTTGAAAATTCGTTTTATTTTTGGTTGAACATCGACTTTTTCAACTAAAAATGTAATTATTCCATTTTTTTTTAATTAATCTTTTTTAGTTTAATATTCAACTATTTGGTTAACAATTAACTTTTTTAGTGAGAATTCATATTTTCGGGTTCAAAATTCAAATATTTTGTGAAAAATTCGTCTTTGTTGTTGAAAATTCAACGGTTCTCTAGAAAATTCACCTTTTTTGTTTGAAAATTTAACAATTTAGTTGAAAATCTGTATTGGTTGAGGATTCAAATTTTTGTTTAATCCGCCCTTTTTGGTTGAATTCAACTGTTTTTGACTTAAAAGTAAAATATTTTATGGTTGAAATATCAACTATTACATTTTTCGTTGAGAATTGAATTTTTAGTTAAATTTGACTGTTTTTGATTTAAAATAAAAATATTTTCTTGGTCGGAGTATCAACTATTATATTTTTCGTTAATAATTGTTTGAAAATTTCACTACTTGGTTAAAAGTTGAACTTCTTTATTAAATTTCATTTTTATTGCTTAAGATTCATTTTAGTTAAAAATTAATCAGTTTGGTTGAAAACGTAATTATTTTGTTAAAAATTTAACTATTTCTTTGAAAATTTAACTGTTTAGTTGAAGATTCGTCTTTTTGGATTGAAAATTCAACTGTCTTCTAAAAAAATCGTCTTTTATTGGCTTGATAAATTCAACTATTTGGTTAAAAAAGTAACTGTTTTTAGTTGGAGTTTAATCATTTTTTAGTAAAAATTCGACCAATTGGTTGAAAATTTAATTATTCAGTTGAAAATTCAACTATTTTGTTAAAAATTCATCTTTTTCATTCGAAAATTCAACTGTTGTGTGGAAAATTCGTCTTTTTGTAATGAAAATTCAACTATTTTGTTACAAATTTAATTATTTTGTTCAAAATGTAACTGTTTTGTTGAAAGTCCATCCTTTTGGATTAAAAATTCAACTGTCTTCTAAAAAATTAGTCTTTTTGGCTTAAAAATTCAACTATTTTGTTGAAAATTTAATTATTTTGCTGAAATTTCGTTTTTTTATCGGAAAATTCACTATTATATTTTTTGTTAAGAACTCAATATTTTGGTCGGAAAGTTCAACTGTTTTGTTCGTTTTGTTAAACATTCATCTATTTGAACAAAAAATCCATCTTTGTAGGTTAAAAATTTAACAATTTGGTTGAACATTGAACTATTTTATTTAAAATTTATTTATTTGGTTGAAAATTCAACTCTGTTGTTACAAAGTCATCTTTTTTGTCCGAAAATTTAACTACTTTTTTTTTGTTTGTTAAAAATGCAATTATTTGTCGTTAAAATTTATTCTTTTTTTCTTAAAATTCTGAACATTTGGTTAAAAATTCGTTTTTTTAGGTTGAACATTCAACTATTTGGTTATAAATGCAACTGTTTGGTCTAAAATTAATTTGTTTGTTGACAATTCATCTTTTCTGGTTTATAAGTCAACTTTTTTTTAAAACATTCGACTTTTCAGCTTGAAAACAGAGTTCATTCGTTTAGTTGAAAATTCATTTTTTTGTGTGTGGAAAATTTAGCATTTTTTTGAAAATTCAACTATTTTGTTGAAAATGCGATATGTTTCCACCTGAAAACTTACGCATTTTGGCCTGTGAACTCTGTTAACAATTATTTTTGTATATTTTGTGATTTATTTTAGGCGTTTATCAAATGAAATTGTAGAAAAAACTTCGACTCAAAAGGGGGATTGGTTTTCGTATTTGTGACGCTACTTGGGGGTGTCAAGTATTGTGTAATGATCTGTGGAGAAAAACGGGAGGGGTGGAAAAAGTGTTCAAAATAGCGTGACGTATTTTTTCAACGACCCAAAACGATAATTTTCGGTTGAATTTCCATGGCCTTTATTATTAAATGGCCTTTATTGGACTTGAGAACATGGTTTATACGATAAATCAATTGGAAACAAGGCAAGTTTTGATGAGACTGCACAAATCTAAAAGGAGATTACACTCCTTATAAAAATCCTCGATATTATATTTTTATAGTTTATACCCTCGATTATACCTTATACTCTACTTTCTACTATTATCGATCTGGTTAAATTTTCCTTTTAACTTGAGTTGCACAAACTGAAAGACTTCTTTACTATTTTTATTGCGTCAGAAACGAACCTGGCAACGAGTCATACATTGTCAAGAGCTGTGTAAATGTTATAAAAAATAATGGAAATATTTCTTATGACTTGTAGCTTGAATAATGTAAAAGTTCAATGTTAAGTTAAAGTTTCATTTTGAACGAAATAATAGTTTAGGTTGTTTCATTCAAAACATATACCGGATGCAATTTTTATTTTTATTTTTGTGAACGATCCCCAATCTTTCACAGACAAAAATTGGGGTTGGTATCTTTTAGAACTTGAACTCCAATTGAAACCTGTGGAGAACCAAAAGGGTTCCTTTGGAACATTTGAATAGAACAACATGAAGGCACATTCACAAACCAAAACCGCTTGCTAAGTGGGGTTGGTAAGTTGATGATTTACAAACATCGATTGACAGTGATCGACCGATGACCTAAGAGTCCTAAGATGAATATTTTCTTGCATATAAAAAACGGAGTCTCCTTTAGAACAAATTCATCATTTTCGGATCCTTTTCAGCAAGAGGGTTTCCTTTTTTGTAGCTCATTATAGAGAGTTTAAGTCAAATCGGCCAATATTAATTAGAAATTAACAAGGGATTTTAAATAAGAAAATTTCAGTTTACGAAAAAATGGGAAAAACTAGATAAACTTGAAAATTACCCGCAACAAAAATTTACTTCTGTTTTTTCTGTGAAATTACAGTGACGTGATAAGGAATGTTCAAGGAATACTTTTCATCGAATAACTTTAAACTTTGCCCCCCCCCTCCCAAAAAAAGCAGCCAATCTTATATAAATCTTATACCAAAGACGTCTTATTTAAAACTTTTTTTTTTAAAGTGATGAACTATTAGTATTTTTAGGAAATAATGACACACTTAATGAACGCTAGGAATGATATTTTTGGTTTCGAACATTTTTCAATTGTTGGAACAATTAATAATTATTCTTTTCTGGCTTTTCATGGGAAAGCGCGAAAGGTGGGAAAATTCTATTTTTTTCGAATCTTTTACATTATGCTGCTTATTATTAAGTAATTCCTTGTTTCGGAAATTAAACTTTAATTTTGTAAACAATTATTATTTGTTTGAAGAATCTTTTCACTAAATAATTAGTAGAAACTTTTTTCTTGTGGGATTTATTAGGCAGCTAATTTTTGCGCCGAAATGTGTATAAAGAAGAAAGGTAATGTAGTGAATAATTATTAATTGTTTGAACAATTGCAAAATGTTTCCAATAGAAAATATTATTCTAAACATCAATTAAATGCGTCATTAATTCCAGAAAATACTAACTTTGCTTGATTTTGCCGGGAAAAAAACCTAATATACATAAATGGAAATTGTTTAAACAATATCAAAATGCCTTAAAATCTTACTCCTATAACTTTCATTGAAAGTGTAATTAATTCTAAAAAATAATAACTTTCCATAATTTGGATGGAAAACAAAAGGAAGCAAATGGTTAATCTCTATAGAGATTAACCTATAGAGTCTAGAGAGTTACGCCCATGTTAAAATGACATACACCTATCGATAAAGCGTTATGAAATAATTGTCAGGAAAAGGCGTTATGTATTTTTTGTACGGCCCCTTAAAAAAAATGTTACTCCTAACATTCATTAAGTATATGATAAATCCCGAATTAAGCAAATAATAATTGTTCGATTTTCGCTCTTGTCTGTGAATGAATCCTTTCTCAGTTAACTTAATAAAAATTACAAATTAGTTTAACAATATTTTAAAAGTTGTGTTTTACCGAATAATCATAATTTACGCAAAAAAAGTGACGAAACATCTGTTTTGGCATAAACTTCACATAAATCTGCTATTTTTCGATTTTTAAAGCAATTTTCCAGCGACAACACCAGGGGTTTGGGGTAAAGGGGTGGGCAAAATAAAAATTTATTGCGTGAAATTATTCCTTGAAAATTCCTTAACAGGTATAGTAAGGTCGTACGGGTTAATATTGAGCGATAAAAACAGCATGATCATGCATCAAAAATTAAAATTTGATTTTTCGGACCATTTTTACTGTTTTGCTTTACTCTTTACCCAATCCTGTAACATATTTAAATCATCAAGCTGCAGCCTTTTGTTAAGAAATGAAGGTCCGTAACTGCAACAAACCTTTAAACCACCCAGGTACAAAAGATTCTCTAATCTAATAGGGTGGACAGATTGCAACACAGACTGGGGGTGAGTGTCGCCCAGGGGTTTGAAAAACAGAGTCCGAATTCGAGAAGAGGGCGAGGGGCACATGATGAAAAGGGGAGGGGGGAGGTGTACTCGACAGAAGAGTACTGAGCATAGCGGGAGCAAAGTGTGTGCTTACCTATGGTCCCGAGGCTATGGTCGCCATATGGGCAGCCCGAGGGTTGCAAACGTGCACCTTCGATTTCGACCCCGCATGCGGGCCAGATTTTATTGCCTCGCTCACGCACACCCTCGCCCCGAACAAAATACAAATCTTATATGTACACGCACGCGTCGAAAAACACATGTGAATTGCACCTATATTCATGCATAAGCCAAATAGGTAGTCGAGTTGGGCATCCCCATGAGAACCTCGTTGAACAAAACCTCTCATCTTGCCCTAGTAGGGCCTAGGCGCCCTAGGTCCTAGAACCTACAATTGGCTTCAAGCCACGGGTCAACATGAAGCCATCTTCTGAAGACTGAACAAATAGAGCGTCTGCGATGTCGAGTCCTTTGGAAAAAGGGTAAAACTTGAGGAGGAAACGCGTCCTGTTTTTCGGCAAATTCCGAGTGATTAAAAAGTTGGCTAAACTTACAGGATTTCATTTTGCGGAGTTCAGGGTGGCCGCAAAACTTATTTTTCAAAATTCCCTGTCTTTTCCCTGAGATTTGTCTGACCTATTTTTCAGCTTCCGTGGCTATTAATATTCAAAGACCAGAATTTCAATCTTGTAACATTTTTATTTTTTATCATAAAATCTTTTGTAAGCGGAATAAAACAGTTTCAGATGAAAATGTGAATTTTCGACCCTAAAATATTACTGTTTAACAAGATAGTTTAATTTTCGATAAAATAATTAAAGTTTCAACAAAATAGCTCATTTTTTAACCAGATTGGTGAATTTTCAGCCTAGAATGATGAATTTTCAAATAAATGGACGAATTAAAAAAAAAGAGCATAAACTTCAACCAATAAATGTTGCATTTTCAACCAAATAATTGATTTTTTTAGAAGGCAGTTAAATTTTCAACAAAAAAAAAATGAATTTTCGAGCCAAAAAGGACGACTTTTCTGTTCTAATAGACGAATTTTCAACAAAATCAACAAAACAGTTGAATTTTCTACTTAAAAAGATTAATTTTCAACCAAATACACTAATTCTCAAACAAAAAGATTAAACTTCAACCAAAATCAGTGGAATTTTTAATCAAAAAAGTTCAATTTTCAACCAAAGAGTAGAATTTTCAATAATATAATTATGTAATTAAATTTTCAACAAAATAGTTGCATTTTTAACCTGCAAAGATGAATTATTAAACAAAAAAACGAATTTTCAACCAAGGAAATTAATTTTCAACAAGACAGTTGAATCCTCAACCAAAACCGATTAACTATCTACCAAAAGAGATGATTATGTTCAGATGATGAAGAGATGAAGATGCTCAGCAAAAATATATAAATTTTCAACAAAAAATGGAAAAGTGTAATTTTTGATTAACAAAAAAATGAATTTTCTACTAAATAATCATATTTTCAAATAAAGAATAAACTTCTACCAAAAACAGTTGCATTTCCAACCAAACAATTGATTTTCTTAGAATACAGTTAAATTTTCAACGAAAAAGGATGAATTTTCAAGCCAAAAGGACGAATTTTCTGCCCAAATAGACGAATATTTAACAAAATGAACAAAAAAGTTGAATTTTCAAGAAAATGATAGATTCTTAACAAAAAATTGAATAGCTAATATTTCAACAACATAAAAAACGAATTTTCAACAAAATAGTTAAATTTATTGTTAACCAAAGAGTTGAATTTTCAACAGTACAATATAATTAAATTTTCAACACAATTTTAGAATCCTACACCAAATGTGACTAATTTTTCACCAAGTATTTAATTTTTCAAATAAAAAAGTTGAATTTTAAACAAAGAATGGAAAAGTTAAATTTCCAGTAAAAAAAATTAATTTTCAATGTTAAAAAAGTAATTTTCATTAAAATAGTCCAATTTTCAACCAAAAAGATGAATTTCCAACTAAAATCATAAATCTGTATTCAAAAAAGACAATTTTTCAACAAAAAATAAGAATTTTCTACAAAACTATTTAATTCTGAACTAAAGAGATGAATTTTCAATCAATAAAGATTTCTCAGTCAAGAGACAAAAGTTCATACATATTGTTGTACTAAAAGTCCAAAGATTCAACCAAACAGTTGCAGTTTTAACAGAAAAAAAGGAAATTTTAACCCAGAAGATTAGTTTTCTACCAAAAAGGACGAATTTTCAAATAAAAAAGTACATTTTTCAACCAAAAATGAAAAAGTTACATATTCAGTTTGAAAAAATTAATTTTAAATCAAACCTTCAACCAAGTAATTAGATTTAAAATAAAAATATATGAGTTCTCAACGAAATAGGTAATAGCAGATATTTCAACCAAAATATATTTTTATTTTAAATTAAAAAACAGTTCAATTTAACCAAAAAATATGAATTTTCAAACAAAATAGTTGAATCCTCAATCAAAGAAGATTAATTTCGGACCAAACAGTTGCATTTTTAACCAAAAAGAATGAAATTTCTACAAAAAGAAACAAATTTTTTAACCGAAAAGTCGAATTAAAAAAAATAGTTCAATTTTCAACCACAAAAGATTTCAGTTGATTTTTCAACACAAAAATATGAATTTTCAAGAAAAAAGTTCATTTTCTACCAAAATAGTTGAATTTTCAACCCAAAAAGAGGAATTTACAAAAAAACAGTTGTATATTTCAACCAAAAAGGGTGAGTTTTTGAAAAAAAATTTTGAAACTGCAACCAAATAATAAAATTTTTGACTAAAAATATAATCGTCAGGAGAAAGAAACTGAAAAAAAAGAAATAGAAATACAAGGCAAATAAATTACTAACAAGAATATTGTGGCAGCAATTAACTTCATTTTCACCAGAATTTTGATCTTGTAGAACTTTCAACATAGAATTTTTTATAAACGGAATAAAACAATTTTAAATTAAAATTTGAAAGCCTCATTACGTAGAGATTCCCTGACTGTTGAAAGAATTTTTCCAAAATCCCTTACTTTTCCCTGGCTTCCAGGTTTTCCCTGATCTACGGCCACCCTGGGCGCTAGAATATTGTTTAAACATCTAACAATGAGATAACTGCCAACAAAAATTTTCCTTGCCAGTCCGAAGAGAAAGAAATTATATTCGACATCAAGATATTGTCAATGTTGTTTTCTTGTTACGTGTACCTCCTTTCCTTATATATATATATATATATGTCTTTCATACTTCTTACTCGAGATTTCAATGTTTAGATGAGCATACAAATAATTGTCTTCAACGTCTTCACCAGGAGTTTACACTGTCCATATAGGAGTATATTTCCATGCATATTTCCACGAAGCTTCTTCTGGTTTCAATCAACAGGCACGATTTATCGCGAGTCTACCTAGAAGCTCGACGACGTGGTCGAGAAGTCCCAGATAACGAACCGTTGACTTATTTATGGGTTACACTCTCCTGGTGATGTACAAAGGTATTCTGCATACCGTGATCAGAAATTGGTGCGTGCCAAGTTGATGGAGTGGAAGCAACTTCCTGTTTAGCGTGCACGGATGTAGACTCAGTGTATACGAATTGGATAAGTGTTTCGTTGAAGAAGCAGTCAAATATTTTTCATGGAAATTCTTGAGATTATCAAGATTTTAAAGATCAAATTAAATTTTGAAAATAAATCATGACATACATACGAAAGTTTGTAAACTTTGCCAATTATTCAATTTTAGAAAAACCGATTGGGTATAACACAGTAAATCTGAAGATATATCGGTTTTGCTGTCTTTTGTTTCTATATATTGCAATATAAAGAAACAAAAGACTGCGTTCTTGGACCATTCTGTTGCAGATCGATTTGATACCTTCATATTTAGTGTGAACAAGAAGGATAGTTGTAGATAATGTTGATGGTAATAAGTAATACAAATTTTTGATCACTGGTAAAAAACAGTAATCCAGTGATGAACATTGTTTATTACTTATCAACATCTACCTCTAAAAATATCATTTTTGTTCACACTAAATCTGAAGGTATCAGAACGATCTGCAACAGAATGGTCCAAGAATGTAATGCAGTCTTTTGTTTCTTTATATTGATACAGATTTTGGTATATCAATTGAATACCGTTGCAGCAAAAACGATACCTTCAGAGTTACTATCGGTTTTTCTGATGGTGGATGGTGATAAGTAATAAACGCTGTTGATTACTGGTCAAACCCAGTAATCTAGTGATCAACATTGTTTATTATTCATCACCGCATCTACAATTGATTCTACTCCGATCAACACACATCTTCTTGAACAAGAAGGATAGTTGTTAAATTTTCTTCTCCGACCTAACCATTTTCTTTCCTACTATACTAAGTACACCATTCATAATCATTCTTTTTTGTTTACTTTATCTATTATACTTTATTATCCAGAAAAAAATGTAGTTAAATCATTCCTTTGTAAGGTATGCGTTCTGAATTGCAAAAGAGCTAATATTAGCATAGTGTTTTTTTTTTCGTCGGCAGGAACATGTGTTTCGAAAAATAGAAAGAGTGAATTTAAAGGTCTATAAGGTTTAAGGGATCCACTATACAGATTTATCGATTGCTTCTCTTCTCGACTCACTGCCGTACGAACAATCCCAGGGGATCAACGAAGCACACATGGCCCTCCGGTAAATTGCACTTTCGGTATTATGACACGTATTTTACACTGCGTGAAAGATTTGTTTTTGAAAGCGATTACGCAAATTTTTATATAGGCAATAGCTAAAAACATACGTTTCTTAAAATCTCAACACTAGTTTCCTGTTTCCCCGCAATTAAAAATTTACTATTTATATCAATTTTTAAGCATATGTTACAAAAAAAGCGTTGTATATATATTGTACATGTCCAATATGTAGAATTTTAGATTGTAGGACATTAAGAGTTTTCAAAAATTGTCAAATTTAAGTTTGTTTTTTGAACTTGGTGTCCTTAAAATGCAACCTTTGAAAGCATTGTAATTTGCAATATAAAGTATAATGAACAAGGTATAATGAAAAAATCAGTTAGTGTTTGAATTGAAGAAAATTGAATTACTTTATACTGAAAATGCTGACAATTCAAACTTTTACAATTGCGTGATTTCAAATTCAGTCGTTCAAATTCATTTAATTTCAAATTTTAAGTTTCTCAATTCTCATACTTTTCAATATTCTACCTGAGGGGTTGATCAATGATCGCACTTGAAATCTCTGGTCTCCTTCCTAAAATCTTAGTAAAATCACTTGAAATAATTGAAATCTTTTGGAATTTTGATTATTTAGAAAATCTTCTCATATTCACCTTTACAAAATTCTTAGTTTATTTTTTTTAAATGTATTTTTATAGCTTTAATCATAATATAGTATTGGCATGCAAAATTAAAAACGAGTGTAATAATGATTTATTCTAGGATTTATTATATTATGAGTCAAATACAAATCTTTTCCACTGGATTAAAGACTCCCTTCTTATAAATTTAAACTACAAAATACGATTCATTTGAAAGTATTTTTATGTTAAATGAAAAAAACGATTTCTGTAATTGAAGGAAAATATTTTTCTGCACGCAGATAAATTTATAATAAAAGATGGAATAGTTAAATTTTCAGTTAAAAAAAATTAATGTGCAATTTAAAAAAAGAATTTTCAAACAATAGTTCCATTTTTACCAAAGAAATGAGTTTTCAAACAAAAAGATAAATTTTCAACCAAGAACAATAATTTTCTACCAAAAGAGGTGAATTTTTGAAAAAATATAAGAATTTTCAGCCAAATAATTGCATTTTTTATCAAACAAAAAAATATGTATTCAACAAAAAATAGAATAGTGAAATTTTCAGTTAAAAAATTAATTTTCAATAAATAGAAGAAGAATTTTCAACAAAATAGTTCAATTTGCAACCAAGAAAATGAATTTGCAACCGAAAAGATAAATTTTCAACGAAAATAATGAATCTTCATCTTCCACAAAAAAAAATGGATTTTCTATCAACAAGATTAATTTTCTGCAAAAAGAACGAATTTTCAACTAAAGAGGGTAAATTTTCAACCCAAAATGGAATTGTTATATTTTCAGTTCAAAAATTAATTTTTACACAAAAAAAAACAATTTGCAATAAAACAAATGAATTTTCAAGCAGAAAGGTGAATTTTTTTCCAAAAAGATATATTCTACCACAAAACATGGAATAGTTAAATTTTCAAATGAAGAAATTAATTTTCATAGAAAAAAAAGAATTTTCAACAAAATAGCCTTTTTCAACAAAAAAAAGGGTTTTCAACTAAAATGATGAATCATTAAACAAAGAAAGAATTTTTAACAAAATAGTTACATTTGGAACAAAACAAAAGAAAGGTTTTTCAATTATAGTGATGATTCATAACTAACCAAAAAAATGAATTTTCAACAAAGTATCACTTTAAACTACATAAGTAGTTGAATTTTCAACCAAAAGAGATGAATACTCATCGAAAAATGTTATAGTTGATATTTCAACCAAAAAAGGTGAATTTTTTACAAAATAGTTCAATCCTCAACCAAAACAGATTAATTTTTAACCAAAAAGTTGCATTTTTAACCAAAAAGTTGCATTTTTAACCAAAAAGATGAATTTTCAACAAAAAAGTTGAATTTTTAACACAGAAAGATGTTTCAGTCAATAAAGAAGCCAAAATTTCATCCAATAATGTAGAATTTTTATGCAAAAAAAAAAAAAAATTTTCTACAAATCAGTTGAATTTTCGAACCAAAAATATAAATTTTCAACAACAAAAAAATATAAAATTATACGTGTGTAAGACTTACTTGTCATAACCACATTTTCTTTTCTGAATCTAATTTCATTAATATTCCACGTTTATTTAATTAACAGAATTTATATGTACCTTCGTTCCCTAAGTTTACCAAAATTTTAGCAAGATTTTATGGGGGTAGGCCGTAGGGGGTTCAAATCAAATCTTACGGTTTTCCCTGACATTTCCTGACTTTCCAGAAGTCTGAATACTGCTTTACCGTGATTCGGCGTGAGATTATGGTACAATTGTTATAAATTTGCAGAGTAAATGGCATCGAGTTTATTAAGGGCATTTATTTGAATCCGATTTTTCGGGGTCAGATTTCATGGCCATACGGTTGAATATTTAGGTCTAATTTTTGTGCATACGTATTCTAAATATTATCCTCTTTTTCTCTGGAAGCTATTTTTTTTAGTAAAACTGTTTCTATTTTGTTTTAAAATTAAACATGTGTAATTTTAATGCGCATGCCAAAGGCAACCTATCAGGGGGCGTCGTTAAACCAGAGTAAAGCTAACAAGACGCACCCTGCTAGAGGTTGCCTTTGGCAGGCGCACTAAAATTGCAATTTTTAATTTTAAAACAAAATAGAAACACTTTTACTAAAAAATAGCCTCGAGAGAAAAAAGAGATTAATATTTAGAATACGTACGCACAAAAAAAGACCTAAATATTCAACCGTTTGTCTGTGAAATCTGACCCCGCGAAACCGGATTTAAAAAAATGCCCTCAAGGCCAGCACACAGGAGTTGATTTCCATTAGTTGGGGAAAAATGGGTAAAGTCAGAGTAAAAAAACATTTTTAGATAAAAACTATTGGAAATACTAGCTGAGTTTTTTTTCACTCCGTATATGAGAAATACAAAATGAAAACAAATGCTTAAAGTTGCTACATCTTAAAATTGTTTAAATTCTTAAATTGGTATATACTGTAGGTATTGCATGTTATTAGAGATTCGAGTTTATTCGATTAAAAACCAATCACATTTTCCCATTTCTCATGTAAAAATACTTCTGATATTGAACCCCTCTTTATATAAAATAAAAAAGTAATTAGCACTTGTCCTTGAAAAGCACAATTGCCATAATACTCTGTAATCTTCATTCTTCTCTGTTCTAATTGAAAAGCAGGTCGACGTCAGGAATCAGGTTGGTAGGTAAAGGCATACTGGTGGGTCTTTAACCCAATATAATGACGCGAGATTTAAAGGGATCGGGCGGTTACACGTTTTGGGAAGGTGTGCACTGCAAAATGCTACGATGGATATTCGATGGGTATATATGCGAATAGGCAGGGGTGGTCCAATCGTTTGGGGGAGCAAAGCTAAGCCAGTAATGCAATAACTTGAATAGAAGTGCACGCAGCCGGAAAGAACATAGCGTTCAACTACCTTACCCTACCTTACCCTTCCTTACCCCTCTGGCCTGGCTCGAATCGGTAAATGCGAATGTGCATAAACGTCCAACGTGGTGAGATGAACGTGACGGGGTGACGGGGTTCGTCCCGCAGGAAGGTACCCACTACCCAACTACCCTCCAAGTACGAAAATACGAATCGCAAAGGCGTAGAATTAACCTTTCAAATTTACTAGACTAGAGTCCAACTTTCCAGTCAATATTGCACCTAATTTCTAATTTCGATTCGCTTCTCTCCACTATAGTTTATAACTTAAATCAGGGTCTCTAGCGTTTCTTAAAAAAAATGAAGGACTTTTTCGGGGTTTCTATGACAAAAAAGTTCATTTTTCCAGGTAACTTTTTTTTTTAGTGAAAAAATACTTTTCACGAAATAGAGTAGAATTTGTAGGTCTAGTAGAACTAAAAAATAGTTTCATATGTGAAATTTCTTTTACAGCCTCAAACTCTGATTTTATGGTAAAAAATCCAAATATCTCAAGAATTCCAATCCAATAATTTTTATCTGTTGATATAATGAGACTTAGTTATCGAATTTCCAGCTAATTTACGTTTAGTTTTCAATGAAATAATTACATTTTTGACATAAGAAATGAATTTTCAACCAAAATCATTAATTTCCTACCAAAAAGACGAATTTTCAACGAAATACTTGAATTTTTAAATAGAAAAGATAAATTTTCAACCAACTAGATAATCTTTTTAAACAAAAATTTTTTTTAACCCAAAAATGGAATAGTTAAATCTCCAGTGTAAAAAATGAATTTTACAATATAAAAAAAACGAATTTTCTTCAAAGTAGTTACATTTTCAACCAAAGTGATGAATTTTAAACTAAAATAGTGAATCTTCAACTGGAATAGTTGAATTTTCAACCGCGGAAGAGATGAATAAATTTTTAACTGAAATTGTGGAATATTCAACTGGATTGCTTAAATTATCAGTTTAGAAAATTAATTTGTAACAAAAAAAAAAAGAATTTTCAACAAAGTACACACATTTTTGGTTGAAAATTTTAATTTAAAAAAATTGAATCTTCAACAAACAAAAAAATTAATTTTTAACAAGAGTTTAATTTTCAATCAAGTAATTGCATTTTCAACCAAAATCATTAATTTTCTACAAAGAAAGACTAATTTTGACGAAACACTTGAACTTTTAAATAAAAAAGATAAATTTTTAGATAAAATTTTTTTTTTTTTACCAAAAATGGAATAATTAAATATCCAGTTTAAAAAAATTTATTTTAATACAAAAACAAAACGATTTTTTGTCAAAATAGTTCAATTTTCAACGAAAGTGGTGAATTTTAAACTAAAATGGTGAATCTTCAACTGGAATAGTTGAATCTTCAACCGCTGAAGAGATGAATAAATTTTTAACTCAAATTGTGGAATATTCAACTGTATTGCTTAAATTATCAGTTAAAAAAATTAATTTGTAAAAAAAAAAGAATTTTCAATAAAGTACATAAATTTTTGGTTGAAAATTTTAATTTAAAAAAATCAAATCTTCAGCAAAAAAAATGAATTTTTAACAAAGGAGTTTAATTTTCAATCAAGTAATTGAATTTTCAACCAAAATCGTTAATTGTCTACCAAAAAGACGAATTTTCAACAAAATACATGAATTTTTAACCAAATACTTGCATTTCCAAATGAAAAAGATAAATTTTCGACCAAATAGTTAAATCTTAAAATAAAAAAGATAAGTCAAAAACCAGAAATGGAAAAGTAAAATGTCTAGTTTACAAAATTAATTCAATTTGTTTAATTTTCAACAAAAAATTGAATTATACCAATCCACAATGTCGAATTTCCTGTCCAAATAGACAAATGTTCAACAAAATAGTTGAATTTCCTACTTGCAAAAATGAATTTTCAACCAAATATTCGAATTTTGAAACAAAAAAAATCAAAAATTAACCAAAAACAGTTGAATTTTTAACAAATACATGAATTCTCAGAGCAAAATTGAATAGTTAATATTTCAACCAAATGAAATGAATTTTCAACAAAATAGTTAAATTTTCTACGAAAGAGTTGAATTTTCAACAAAACATGTGAGCTTTTAATCAAATTTTCAAACTACAAAGATGAATTTTCAATCAAAACGTCGAATTTTCCAATAAATAGTTGAACTTTGAACCGAAAAAGAAAATAAAAAAATATTGATATTCAATTTTATATTACAATCATACAAAAAATTAGTTATGCTCTCTTAGAACAAATTCCCTGCATTTAAACAAAAATTCTCTAACATTTTCAGGTTTTTCCAGGTGAGTAGACACCCTGATTATTATATACATGCACCTCCAAAAAAACGATTCAGCAGTCTTTTTCTGTTCATCAGAGAACAAATTTCAAAACAATTTTTTCTTTCTTTAAGGGAATAAAAATTCCAGGACCATGAGCAAAATTCAAGGACTTTTCCAGGTTTTTTTTTTCGGGTAACCGAGCGGTCCAGCAGATTACCCGAATTGTTTCCCCCTCAGAAAATGATTTGAATGTGAAACTTACATTTGTAGGCGATTATCATGATGATAAATAGAAATAAGCTGAAGGAGATAATAGACTGCAGAGCTCTGATCCAACTCAGAAATCTTTCGGGCGACTTCCGGGAATGACCCTCCAAATATCCCTCGGCAAAAGCCAACTTGACTCGATCATCCGCAGTCGCTTCTCCTCTTTGCATTGCACTTTTCAGCGCTTGGAATTCATGGTCTCTGCTTAAATTCAGAGCACCTTTATCCTGTTGACCCGGAAGAGCCCCAAACCATTTCATGATTTTCGAACCTAGACTGGAGTTGCTTTCCAAATCGGATTTGATACTCCGTTGGGACTTAAAACCCCGGATTTGCAAATTGTGAATGTCGTTTGGATTGCGAAGGATTCCATGGACTGGCTTTATCGAGAATATCGTCATCGAATCGGCGATTTGGGGTGGAAAGCCTTTTTTGTTTTCTGTGAAACTCGCCCCTGATATGTAGGAAACGTTCCATTTGTTTCGCTTTTTCGTTCTTTTTGTAATTTTTACTTCGAGTAAATGTTCTAACTGGAGCTTGCTGTGGTTGCCATCTAGCCGGAGAAGACTTGGTAGGTCGTGGATTTTTAATACTTCTACTGGTAGTTCTGTACAATTTCTTGTTGCCTGCAATTTTCAGTTATTTCAAACATAATTATTTATTAAAGAATTTTTAATTGTAAATATTTTATGTCTTACAGTCCACATAACAATTAAATAAAAAATGAGCCAAAAACATCTTTCCAACTCAGAATTTATTAACTAAAAAAACTCCTTTCTCCATCCTTCACGTGAGTGAAGTCTCTTTAATTTTTTTTTAGACTTCTATAACAATTTTTAATGTTTTCTAAATTTTGTACTCAAATTTTGACTTGAATTCTTCAAAATTGACATAGGTTTCTGTGTTCGTTTTCGATGTTTGTTTTACACTTCGAAATTAATCTTATCACAGGTACAAATTTACATTAATTATTCTTTTTATTTTTAATTTTTTCTGTTTAATATTGCTAACTTGAAATATTATTGTATTTAGGTTTTAAATACCTTTTGAAAAGGTACGCAATTGTACTGAAACCATAAGACATACAAAATTTACAATTTAAAATTCTTAAACATCGTCGGTCGAAGAAAAGGATGGATTTGTTACTTATCAAATCATTTTACAATAACTATTTATCCTTTCGGTTTAAGAAACCAAAAAAAAGAAACTTTCTTACCTCTATAAAACTTTCCTGGCAAAGTATTTCGGGGGTATTGCAACTAGGTTCATTGCGTTGTTGAACTCTTACTGCGAATGAAGAGGATGTTGGTCTAAAGCCATTCGTCAGCTGTGTTAGATGATACAAGACCTGAAATAAAAGCATTTTGTAAGTATTTAGCAAATGATATTGAAACTTTAGGAAACAAATTTTTAAGATAACTTTAGTAATTTTTATTCGAGGGGTTAATTACTGGGATTTTTGGTGTACATTAGATTGCAAGATTGCATGGAATTACAAAAAATTGCATATACCTATGCAGAATGTCTACTCAAATCCTGAAAAAAATCCCTGACAATTCCAGGTTCTTTCCAGCTCTCTCAAGATTTTTCTGTGTATAATTTCGCGTTTTAAATCAATAAAACTGAAAAATAATTAATAATTTATTGAATTTGTCCCTAAAGTGCATGAATTTAAATAACTAAATTAAATTTTTTTATTTATTTATTATTTATTTTTATTTTTTTTTAAATTAAACTTTATTTTATCTTCCCATACATCAAACGCAGTGCATATTTAAGTAAAATTAATGTGGGAACTATATTAAAATTAATTTAAAACGCTTCAAATTTCTTACTTTTCGAGCAAAAATATTGCATTTTCAAAAATATAAATGAATTTTTAACTAAATCGTTGAAACTTCAACCAAACAGATGAATTTTCTAAAAAAATATGATTATTCAACAAAATACATGAATTTTCAACCAAACAGGTGAATTTTCCAACAAAAAGATTACATTTCTACCAAAAAAGATGATTTTTCAACAAATTACATGAATATTCGACCAAAATAGTCGTATTTTCATCTCGAAAAGATAAATTTTCAACTAAATTGTTGAATTTTCAACCAAAGTGATGAATTTTCAACTGAAATTATGAATCTTTAACTGGAATAGTTGAATTTTAAATAAAAAAGGCGAATTTTTAATTAAAATGATAAATCTTTAACTTGGAATAGTTGAATTTTCAATCAAAAAGATGAATTTTCAACTAAAATTATGAATCTTTAACTGGAATAGTTGAATTTTAAATAAAAAAGAATTTTTAATTAAAATGATAAATCTTCAACTGGAATAGTTGAATTTTCAATCAAAAAGAAGAATTTTCATCTAAAGAATGCTGAATCTTCAACTGGAATAGTTGAATTTCAAACCAAAAAGATGAATTTTAACAAAAGAGTTTAACTTTCAACCAAGTAGTTTAATTTTTAACAAAAATCATGAATTATCAACTAAAATAATGAATCTTTAACTGAAATAGTTGAATTTCCAACCAAACGGGAGAATTTTATAACAAAAAGATTGAATTTCTACCAAAAAAGATGATTTTTCAAGAAATTACATGAATATTGAACAAAAATAATCGACTTCTCAACTCGAGAAGATATATTTTCAACCAAATAGTGTAATTTTCAACAAAATAGTTAAATTTTTAACCAAAGCGATGAATTTTCAACTAAAATGATGAATCTTCAACTGGAATAGTTGAATTTTAACTTAAAAAAAAAGAATTTTCAACTAAAATGATCAATCTTTAACTGAAATAGTTGAATTTTCAACCAAAAAGGTGAATTTTCAAACAAAAAGATTAAATTTCTAACAAAAAGATGAATTTTCATTTAAAATGATGAATATTTAACTGAAATACTTGAGTTTTCAACCAAAAAGATGAATTTTTAACTAAAATAATGAATATTTAACTGGAATAGTTAAATATTCACCCAAAAAGATGGATTTTTAAACAAGAAGATTAATTTACTACTAAAAAGACGATTTTTCAACAAAATACATGAATTTTCAACAAAACACTTGAATTTTCAACTAAGCAGACAAATTTCCAAGAAAATAATTAAATTTTGAACTAAAAAACATCAATTTTTAACCGAAAATAGAATAATTAAATTTTCAGTTTAAAAAATTAGTTCTTAAATAAACTGATGAGTTTTCAACTAAAATGATGAATCTTCAACTGGAATAGTTGGATTTTAAACAAACAAGATAAATTTTCAACTAAAATAGTAAATCTTCAACTGGATAGTTGAATTTTCAACCAAAGTGATACATTTTCAACTATAATGATGAATCTTTAACTGAAAAAGATGAATTTTCAACCAAAGTGATACATTTTCAACTAAAATGTTAAATCTTTAACAGGATTAGTTGAATTTAAAGAAAGAAAAAAATCATGAATTTTCAACTAAAATGATGAATCTTTAACTGGAATAATTATTGAGGTTGCAATAGATGAATTTTATACAAAAAATACCATTTTTCAAAAAAATACACGAATTTTCAACTAAATAAGATAAATTTTCAGTTGAAAAATTTAATTTACAACAAAAGGAAAACGTATTTTTAACGAAATAGTTCAATTTTTAACTGAAATAATGAATCTTCAACTGTAATAATTGAGGTTGCAATAGATGCATTTTATACGAAAAATACGATTTAAAAAAAATATATACGAGTTTTCAATTAAATAAGATCATTTTTCAGTTAAAAAATTTATTTTTCAACAGAAGGAAAACGTTTTTTTAACAAAAATAATTACATTTTCAACTCAAATGATGAATCTGCAACTGGATTAGTTGAATTTTCAACCAAAAAGATTATTTTTTAACAAAAGAGTTTAACTTTCAATCAAGTAGTTTTTTTTTCAACCAAAAAGATGAATTTTCAACAAAAATGATAAGTTTTCTACCCAAAAAAGACCATTTTTTAACTTATTACATAAATTATCAACCAAACAGTTGAATTTTCAACTAAAATAGATCAATTTTCAACAAAAAATGGAATAGTTAGTTATAAATAGTTCATTTTTTTTTGAAAAGTCGACCACTTGGATGAAAATGTAACTATTTGGTTAGAAATCCAACCGTTTTGTTCAAGTCAGTTTCTTTGGTCGAAAAGTCGCCTGTTTTGTAACAAATTCGTCCTTTTGAATTAAAAATACATCTTTCTTAGTTAAAAATGAATTTTTTTGCAGAAAATGTAACTGCTTTCGACCAAATTCGTCTTTTTGGCTTTAAAATTCAATTACTTTTTTTTTTAATTTCACTATTTTGTTTTTAATGCAACTATTTTATTAAAAAACTAATTTATTTGTTTGAAGATTTAAAAAACGTTGTTCCCCTATTTTCGTAAAAATCACCCCATTTTCTATTTCTATTTAAAAAGAGTTGAATTTGGAACAAACAAGATAAATTTTCAATTAAAATTATGAATCTTTGACTGGAATAGTTGAATTATTAACCAAAATTTGGTGAGGTAATAATTATTACAAGTGAAAAAACATGCTTGTTTAAACAATTTATTATTGTTTCTAACTATCATCTCTTCGATAATTGCTAGAAACTCGCGGTTTTTTTTCGAATTTTTAAACTTATTTTCAACTTTTCCATTAGAATGAGGTAACAATTATTTAAAATTAACAAACATAGTTGTTTAAACAATTTACTATCATTTTTAATAATATTCACTTTGAATAGTTGAATTTTCAATCAAAAAGATGAATTTTCAAAGAAAAAGATTAAATTTCTACCGAAATAGATGAGTTTTCAACAAATTACATGAATATGCAACCAAATAGTAGAATTTTCAATTTTAAAAGATAAATTTTCAACCATATAGTGAAATTTTCGACAAAATAGTTAAATTTTCAACTAAGGCGATGAATTTTCAACTAAACTGATGAATATTTAACTGAAATAGTTGAATTTTAAATCAAAAAGATGAAATTTCAACTAAAATAATAAATCTTTAACTGAAATAGTTGAATCTCAAAACAGAAATATGCATTTTTAAGCAAAGAGTTTAAATTTCAACCAGGTCGTTTAATTTTCAACCAAAATCATGAATTATCAATTAAAATTATGAATCTTGAACGGGAATAGTTGAATTATTAACAAAAAGGTGAATTTTCAAACAAAAACATTAAATTTCTACCAAAAAGATGAATTTTCATTTAAAATTATGAATATTTAACTGGAATACTTGAATTTACGACCAAAAAGATTAATTTACAACTAAAAATGATGAATATTTAACTGGAATAGTTAAATATTCAACCAAAAATATATACTTTCAAATGAGAAGATTAATAATTTTTTTTTTTATTAATAAATAAAAAGGCAAATCTTCAACAAAATAAATGAATTTTCAACCAAAAAGATGAAATTTCAACTAAAATTATGAATCTTTAACTGGAATAGTTGAATTTCAAACCAAAAAGATGAATTTTTAACAACAGAGTTTAACTTTCAACCAATTAGTTTCATTTTCAACAAAAATTATAAATTTTCAACGAAACTAATGAATCTTTAACTTAAATAGTTGAATTTTCAACCAAAAAGGTGAATTTTCAAAGAAAAAGATTAAATTTCTACCAAAAACGATTATTTTTCAACAAATTACATGATTATTCGACCAAAATAGTCGAATTATCATCTCGAAAAGATAAATTTTCAACTAAATAGTATAATTTTCAACAAAATAGTAGAAATTTCAACCAAAGTGATGAATTTTCAACTAAAATGATGAATCTTTAACTGGAATAGTTGAATTTTAAATAAAAAAGACGAATTTTTAATTAAAATGATAAACCCTTAACTTGGAATAGTTGAATTTTCAATCGAAAAGATGAATTTTCACCTAAAAAATGATTAATCTTCAACTGGAATAGTTGAATTTCAAACCAGAAAGATCAATTTTTAACAAAAGAGTTTAACTTTCAACCAAGTAGTTTAATTTTCAACAAAAATCATGAATCATCAACTAAAATAATGAATCTTTAACTGAAATAGTTGAATTTTCAACCAAAAGAGAGAATTTTATAACAAAAAGATTAAATTTCTACCAAAAAAGATGATTTTTCAACAAATTACATGAATATTCAACCAAAATAGTCAAATTTTCATATCCAAATGTAAATTTTCAACAAAATAGTATAATACTCAACAAAATAGTTCAATTTTCAACTAAAGTGATGAATTTTCAACTAAAATAATGAATCTTTAACTGGAATAGTTGAATT
>JAABKJ010004788.1:0-11633 GCA_011634705.1 Andricus grossulariae
CATCGGAGAAGGTAACGAATCGAGAAGAGAAATCCACACATAAAATGGAAATCTACAATATCGACCAAAGTTATATTATCCTATACAGAAAATATTTTAACGTCATTTCAGATAAGATGGAAATATAAATTGAAATTCAATTTTATTCAGAAAAAAGATCTTCTCCTTTCACTCCTCTGGGATTCGAACACCAGGTCAACTGATTTTGTAGACAATTCGTTTGTTAAACTAGTTTCTCAAACTATTTGATTGAAAATTTATGTAATTTGTTGAAAATTCTTCTTCTTGGTAAAAAATCAAACTTTTTGTATGTAAATTCTACTATGTAGTTAAAAATGTATCTATTTTGTTGAGAATTCGTCCTTTTTGGTTAAAGAAGATCTTCTTGGTTGAAAATGTAACTATTTTTGTGTAGAAAACTCACCTTGTGTCTCAAAAATTCATCTTTTCGGTTAAAAATGTAATCATTTGGTAGAAAATTCGTCTTTCTTGGTTCAATTCAACAGTATTTGATTTGAAATGAAAATCTTTTCTATGAAGATTCACCGAATCTCCCCTAACAGTTTTTTGATATTAGAAATAGAAATGAGAGACGTCGTAAAAGGACTTTTTTTTAGTCTTTTTTCAGCTGATTCGAATTTCACGCTTGACTCAACGTTTGCGGTAACCTCATTGAGGATCAGCTCGAAATCGTTAGTTCATACGTCGTGCTTGCCTCGCGGATGTAACAGTAAGTGAGTAAGGGATGAAGGTTGTGTCACCGAGATTTGGAAGGATGGACGAGTACAAGGGCTGTAATGGGTAAAATGGGTAAGACGAAGATGTTAGTGAAAGGGGATGGGGATGGGGATGGGGTGGCTGAACCAAGAGACATCTAGCTGGAAAGGGGGCTGCTGGCAGAGGCAGTTACTTCTGCACGGTTACACTCGGCGTAATCCCCATTAAACTGTTTGTTGAATCATATTGAATTACCTGGCTCGACTTGCCTTACTTCGGCCTTTGTAGAATGTACATCCGCCACTCGCTCTGGGATCGGCGAGATTAGATTAATTCCCTTCATTTTATTAGGATGTGATATCCTTTTCCTAAATCTACAGACAGAACTCTTTTTATTCAATTAAAAAGATCCTTTCCTGAAATCCTCTCCTATTTACATATTTTACATCTTTAGTGGTTACCTCTAGGTAAGGGGCCGTGCATACATTATAAAGTCTATTATGGTTTTATTTGATGAACGACTAAAATAAAACACGAAACAAGCAAAATTGTTTTTACTGGACGAAATGACGGTTTTTGATCTACATAGTCTAAATCAGAATGATTTAAATTCCCGGTCTGGTGCTCTCACCCACTAAACTACGGAGGGTAAAAATTAAATAAAAATTAAAGTAATTGTTTAGACTATGTAGATCAAAAACCAGCCTCTTATCGATAAAAAACAATCACACTGGGCTAGCCAACAAGGAAGATAACATCAAGATTCAAATCGAAGCTTAATATTTTAATAGGCTGCACAGCCTAAAATGCTCTCAAATCAGAGCAGTTGAATTTTCGAACAAAAAAGATTACTTTTGAAAAAAATTGTTGAATTTTCCAGACAACAAAAATTAATTTTGAACAAAATATTTATATTTTTAACCTCATAGTGGAATTCTCGGCTTACAATGATGATTTTCAACATAACGGTGAAATTTTCAGCAAAATAATCTTTCCCCTTTTTTTTCACTTGCATGTGAACTGAATTAATAAAACCCAATAAGAAAATCCAATTATTTTTGGTTGAAGCTTCATTCTCTTCGGTTAAAAACTCTAGTATTAAATTAATTCTTAAAATTCAACTATTTGGTCGAAATGTGACCTTTCTTCGCATGAAATTCATCCTCTTGGTTGAAAATTAATGTATTTTGTTGAAAATTAATCTGATTTAGTTAGGAATTCAAGTATTTCGTTAGAAATTGGTATTTTTTGTTTGAATTCAACTCTTTTTGATCTAAAATTAAAATATCTTTTGTTTGACCTAACAAACAAATTTTATAAAAATTTATATTTTCGGATTGAAAGTTCAACCGTTTTGTAGTAAATTATTGTTTTTAATTAAAAATTAATTTTTGAATGCAAAATTAACAATTCCATTTTTGGGAAAATTCAACCGTTTGGTTGAAAATTAATCTGTGTTAGTTGAGGATTCAAGAATTTTGATAAAAATTCGTCTCCTTTGGTTAAACTTGACTGTTTCTGATTCAACATAAAATTTTTTTCTTTGAAATATCAACTATCACATTTCGTTTTAAAAACTTATCTTTTTATGTTGAAAATTCAACTTCTTGGTTGAAAGTTGAACTACTTTTTTGAACATTAATTTTCTTGGTTGGTGATTCATAATTTTAGCTGAAAAACCATTTCTCTGTTTAAAAATAGATCTACCTTTTCGGAAATTCGTTTCTTGAGTTGGAAATTAATTTTTAACTAATAATTTAACTATTTTATTGAAAATTCAACCGTTCTGTGGAAAATTATTTTTTTGAATTAAAAATTAATTTTTGAAGTAAAAATTATCAATTCCATTTTTGGTTAAAAATGTACCTCTTGTAGTTTAAAAATTTAACTGTTTGATTGAAACTTCATGTCATTTGTTGAAACGTCTTTTTTTTAGTGAAAAATTAATCTTCTTGGTTGCAAATTCAACTGTTTGGTTGAAAAAGAGTCTGTTTTGATTAAGGATTCACGTAATTTGTTAAAAATGCGTTTTCTTTGGTTAAATCCAACTGTTTCTGATTTAAAATATTTTTTTTTTAAACATCAACTATCACTTTTTTTTTTGTAAATTTATCTTTTTATGTTGAAAATGTCACTCCTTGGTTGGAGGTTGCACGATTTTCTCAAAAATTAATTTCTTTGATTGAAGATTCATAATTTTAGTTGAAAATTCACGAGATGTAGGTAAATGGCCATGCATTAATTTTAAAACTAAAAAGGCCAATTCTCTAATAAAAATTAAATGTCCAACCTAAGAATATGAATTTTAAACAAAAGAGTTGAATTTCTAAGCCAAGAAGACGAATTTTTTACCCATAAAGACGATTTTTCAATAAAACGGTTTTATTTTTAAACCAAAAAGATAAATTTGCTACAAAACTTGAAATTTTAATTTGAAAATATAAATTTTCAACACAAAAGTTAATTTTAAAGCAAATATTCTAATTCTAAACGAAAAACGATTAATTTTTATTCATAAATGGAATAGCTAAATTTGCAATTGAAAAAAGTGATTTTCTACAAAAAAAAATTCAACTACAACTAATAAATTAAATTTTAAAATTTTTTTTTTAATTTTCAACCTGAAATGATTAATTTTTAACCACTGCAAAAATAGTTAAATTTTCAGTTAAAAACTGAGCTTTTATTTAAAGAAAAAAACGAATTCTTAACAAAATGGTTGAATTTTTAACTAAATTAATTAATTTTCATATAATAAACTGAATTTATAACTTATTTTCTTTCAAAAAATTGAACTCGCACCTTTTCCTTACAAACAAAGACAGATTTACCGAAATTCTAGAAAAAAATAGCAACAAATTTTTATGAAATAAGGGGGAAATAGAGGAGGGGTGCGGAGGGAAATTGAGTGGCAACAAGTGGAAGGGAAGTGAAGAGGATGTGAGTGAGGTGGTAGCAGGGAAGTAAGGGAAAATGTTCGAATAAGTAGGGGAAATAATAGGTGAGTAGGGGAAGTGACGGAAAATGAGGTAGGGGAATAGCGGAAATAAAAGAAGAGGAAGTATGGTGAGTAAGAGGAAATGGGAAGTAGGCGAAGTAAGGAGAGGGAAAGTAAAAACAGTGATGCAAAATAAGAGGAAGGGAAGTAAGTGAAGTGAGGAGAGGGGAAGTAGGAGAAGTACTAAGACGGGAACTAGGTAAAGAGTGGAGAGGGGAAATAAGGAGGTAGAAAGAATGAAGAAAAGTGTGGAGAAATGTGGAGTGGAGAAGGTAGTAGCAAAAGAAGTTTAAAAAGTGAAGAGAAGCAAAGGTTGAAGTGTTGAGAGGGGAAATATGATTAGACAGCGGAAGTAAGGAAATGTAGGGCGAATTAGGGAAGGGTAAGTAGGCAACATGAGAGTATGTCAAGTATGGAATGTGAAAGGAGAGAAAGTAGGGGAAATAATGAAAGGGGAAGTATGAGAAGTAAGGAAAATGTGGAAAGGGAAGTGATGGGAAATGATAGGAGAAGAAGAAGGGAAGTGAGGGTATAGGAAGTGAAAGAATTGGGAGAAAGGAGGGGAAGGAAACTATACGAATTTGAGGGATAAGAACAAAGAGAAGTGTGAGGAGGGGGAATGAGGAGGTAGGGGACTGAGGGTAAATGTAGTGTGTAGTGTGGGGATGTATTGAAAATGAGGGCAAGAGAAGTAGGAGAGATAATGAGTGGGATAGTGAGAGGATGTGTGGAACATGGGGTTCATGAGAGAGGGGTAAGTGGGAGAAGTGGAGGAAACGTGGGGAGGAGAGATAAGGGGAAATCATGGGAGAAGTAGGGAAGTGGTAAGAAGTAGGAGAAGTAAGGGAAAATGAGGGGAGGGTAACTAGAGGAAGTGTAGGGAGGGGAAATGTGTAAATATGGCAAGTGAGGTAAAATAAAGGTCAGAAAGTAAGAGGAACCGTGGTGTAGGAAAGTAGGGAAAGGGGAGTATTGTCTGGGGAAGTAAAGAGAGGGGGAAATGGAAGAGTGAGAAGTTGGGGAAGTATGGGACAGCGAAGGTTGAATTTTGGGGAGAGGAAATATGGGAAGAGAGGGGAATCTAGGGCTAGTAGGGGGAGAGTATAGGAGGGGGAGGTTGAGCGACCTAATTACCGTCCTAATAGGCTACGAATCCCTGTTTTGTAGGATCGCAGCGCCTACTTTAACTAATTTTTTTCTGGAATAATTTAATTTTTAAGATTCACAATTGAAAACTCATCAATTTTGAAGATTTATGAATGAAATTTCTTAAATTTTGATGATTTTGAAAATGGGAAGACAAGTTTTCAATTTCATATCTTCCAAATTAAATAAATTTCGAAAGCAAAGGTCTGGATTACCGAATTTTCAATTGTAAAACTTAGAGCTTGCATAATGTTAAATTTTAAATTTAAAAAATTAAAAACTCTTTAATTTTAAAGATGGAAAATTTATAAATGAAAAATATTGAGTTTTAAAGCTTTAAAAATAAAAATTTCTCAATTTCGATGATTTTGACAATCAAAAGTCAAGCTTTCAATTTTAAATCTTCCGAATCAAAGAACTGTCAAATTACTGTGTAATATAAAATGATGCAATTTTGAATGGATATTCAATATTCCAATTCAAGACAAAGAATTTCCTTGTAATGCATCTGAAGATTATCACTATTAACGTTAAATGACATACTTTATAATTTCACTTCTCTTCAACTTGAATGGCTAGAAAATTATAATTTTACCCGCGAGAAATTGATAAGAACGCTTAAAATTTTTCGATCAAGCAGCTATAGACGTGAGCGGGAGTATGTACACAAGGTTCTTCAAAAGAAGCTAGAAATTTTTCGTTTCGGCATCATAAGACGCATTTGTGAATTTTCTCTTCATCCCAAATACTTTCATCCTTGCCACCTTACCCCTCCCGTTTAGCCTCTATTGCCGATATCAAAGAGTATTGGGATTTATAAGAAGGAGGAACGAAAACTGAATATAAGGTAGAGGAAAGCAATTTAAATTCCGATCGTTCATAAACCGGAAAGGCTTCCATTTTTCTCTTACCCCTCCCTTTTTCCTTCTTATGGTATTCTCTTTTCTTTCACTTTTTCTCGAAAAATGGAGATCTGAGAGCAATAAGGGACTAAGGGTGCAATAGAGTGTTTATTTGCACATTAGGGTGGTCCAAAAGTTCGATTTTTGATTTTTGGTAATTGATTTGCCCCAATTTCTTACTTTTCCGGAAAAAGGAATTCTGTAGTTTTTCAAATAGGGTAATGATAACTCACGCCCCTAGGCTTTTGAAAACAATATCGAGTTTTGAATGGGAAAGGCACGGTTTTCGAAAAATTGGAAAAAAAAGTACCTGTTATCAACTTTTTGTCAATTAAAGTTTAGTCACGTCACAAGGAATGTTTGGGGAGTAATTTCAAAAGAAATTATTTTTATTTGTATTGTATCGTATATTTTTTTTGCACCAAAGCGTGAGAAGTTAGTATCTTCTAAAAGTAATGATACAATGAACAAATGTTGAGATTATTATTTGTTCGCTTGAAATATTTGGCAATTATTCAAATAAAATTCATTTGTTTAAAACACTTTTTTCCTTTCTAAATCGTAAAAATTTATTATTTTCTAGAATTAGTGACGCTGTTCATAAATGTTAAAAGTGATATTTTTCGTGAAAGACAGTTTGAATTTATTCAAGGAATTTAAATCAGTTGCTTTTTTTCTAGAAAGGATATAATACACAGTGCCACTTATTACTGAGTATTTTCTTATCTCAAAAAAATCAATCTAAAAAAATATCATCCATAACGTAACTGAAAAATGTTGTTTCAAAAAATGATTAGTATTTACAAAATTAGGGTGTAAGTACAAAGATAAGAAAATACTGAATAAGTACTGAAAAAACTAGAATTTTTTCCACCATTCCTATAAAAAGGCGTCAGCGAATAAATAATTAATTGTTTAAATAACTGGAAACTGTGTTCCACGAAACATATCTCTTAACATTCAATAGCTATGTACTTAATTCCAGAAAATAGTACCTTTTGAAGATTTACAGGGGAAAAAAGTTGTTTCTATAATTGCTAAATATCAATAAAGAAAATGGATAATACATAATAGATAATAGATCCAAATTGTTTAGGTAATTACCAAATGTGTTAAGCGAAAAACATCACTCTTAGCATTTATCAACTGTATCGTTTATCCCAATAAATAATCAATTTTCACGTCTCACAGAGGGAAAACACATTGTTTAAACAAATAATAATGGTTTAAACAATTTAAAATTACTTTAAAATACTTGGAACTTGTGACTTATTGAATAAAAATAATTTACGTTAGAAAAATTCCTTAAAATATCGTCTTCAGCATGAATTTTACATAAAACTGCTATTTTGCATTTTTCGGGCATTTTCCGAGCACTATAAAGAGGATCGGGCGGTCAAAATAGAAAGTTAATATATGAAATTTATTCCACAAACATTCTTTCATAGGTGAATAAACTTGAATTTACAAAATTTTTCTAAAAAGTACTTCTTTTAAAAGTACTTTTTCTTCTGTCCTGTTTTTAAAAACTTACCCTTTTCCCTCCTTTTCCAGTTCTTTCGTTTGAATGCGAACTAAATTAGTCTGACCCAATGAGAAAAACCAACTATTTTTGGTTAAAAGTTCATTTTTTGTTGTTGAAAATTCCACTGTTTTGTTGAAAATGCATTCAATTTTCGGTTCCAATTAATTATTGCGCGTAAAAATTTAATTATTGTTTTTCTGGTTGAAAATTTATCTCTTTTATTTAAAAATTCAACTATTTGGTTAAAAATTCATGTATTTTATCGAAAATTCATCTTTTTTTGTGGCAAATTCATTTTTTTGGTAGAAAATTAAACTACTAGGGTGAAAGTAGAACTCTTGTTGACAAATAATTTTTATGGTTTGAAATGTAATGTAAAATGTAAAATGTAAAATTTGATATGTAAAATGTAAAATGTAAGTGTTTCGTTTTTTCTTGAGAATTGATACTTTAGATTGAAAATTCATCTTTAACAGTTAAGAATTTAACTATTAGGTACAAAATTCATATTTTCAGATTCAAAGTTCAAATTTTTGTATGGAAAACTTGTCATTTAGCTTGAAGATTCAACAATTGGGTTAAAACTTAACGTGCTTGATAACAATTCATATTTTCGGTTGAAAAATTAACTATTTGATTCTGAGGTAAACTATTTATTTGAAAATGTAACTATTTAGTAGAAAAGTACCTTTTTTCTTAACAAATCATATTTTGGGGTTGAAAATTCAACTGTTACGTGGACGATTCGTCAACTTTGTAAAAAGTGTCATGAATAATTTCAGGAAATGGTATCAAAATAAAAAATATCACCTCTATGCCTTCTATAATATCAATTTCAAATTAAAAAAACATCTTTAATTAATTTGAAATACCTTCATAGAATTCAGAATTAAGATTTAATGGAATTTCTTCACAATAATTTTGTATTCCATTTGTAGAATTATAAATTATAAAAAATTCAATAGTAGGCCCTAAATAGTTTCAAATGAACAAACGAAAATTTAATGGTTTTCAATCAACTCAAATCAGGCACGAGTATTTAAATTTTGACGTCTATTTTGGCAAAAAAATTCTTTCTTTATAATCGTATAATTTTGTCATCTAATTCAGATGTTCTAATTTTCTTTTCGGATTCTGGTGATTTTTACCACCCTTTCTCAAAATACGCCGAAGAATAGAAAAAAAGTAAAAAATTAATTGAATTGTGACGATTTTTTTTTTCAAAAGGCATAAGTCGATCTTTTGAAAAAACTCACACTAATATTTTTGACAATTTTTTCTTAATTTTGTCTTCTATAAGGCAGACATCCCAGGTGAGAACGTTATATATAGTTTATATATAGTGGATATGACAATGGTAATTTTAATTTGTTTTATAAAATTTTCTGTATAAAACAAATGAAAAATAATAGTGTTTTGTCCATAGTATATAAACTATATGTAACTTTTTCACCTGGGATCCTGTGAGTTTCATGCGGGCTAAACCATTTTTGAGACCAGGAGAATTTTTTAAAATAAATTTTTGAACTTCTTTGAGTTTAAAAAATTGTAAACTTGAATTATTAGACGACATTAGTAATAAAACTTTTTTAATGAATGTCTTGTACCGATCGCCATACAATTCCGTTTTTAAAATTTCAGGCATTTTCCAGGGCAATAAAAAAATTACAAGAGCTCAGTCCAAAAAAATTTTAGAATATTGGAAAGAGAAGAATATGACTAAACCATTTTCTGAATATCATAAAATAAGACTCAATGAAATCTGATTTTGAAGGATTTTAAAAAATAATATCACAGTTTCTGGAACTTTAGACTTTCATACTGGATTTTATTTCCAATTTTCAAATTCAATTCAAGTTTCAATGAACTACAGATTCGAAATGGTCACAGTCTGAAATTTCATTCCATTTTGAGAACAAGAATTAAAATCCTAACATTAGATTCAAACCGCTTCACATTCAGAATTTAATCAAATTAATAAATTTCCTATAAACATGATTTATTTCTAAAGTATTTTTAAACTCCTTCAATTTCTAGATACTTTGAATTATTTTCAAAAAAATTAAGATTCAAAATTGAAATTCCATATCCGAATTATCTTCAAATTGAAAATTAAAGGATTCCGTCTTTTTAAAATATTTTATTTTTTTGTAAGTTAAACTTGAAATGCTCGCAAATTTGAATGAATTTCAATTTCTGTTTTTATTTATATCTTTTTTATTTGAATTTTTATTACTATCAAAGAATACCTAATTTTGAACTATCTAATAAGAAAATATTAGTCATTTCTATCCTTTTTATATTGTATATATTTTCTGATGTCAAATTTAAATTTGAAATTTTCATTATTTTATTCGATACCTAAATACTTTGACATTAAAATATTATTTACAATCTTTTCAAAAATGTATAATTACAATTGGTAAATTATGAGTTTTTATATTTAATACTTATTTCATTCCAAATTATTTAATTTCAAGTGTTTTCAATTCGAAATTCTCCAAATTGAAAGGTTCAATTTGAAATAACTCACATTTAGACATTTCCAATTTCTCTTGCACTTTTGTTATATCCTGCATCGTTCACAAAAAATTTGAAAATTACAATTTCAGGGGAAACAATTCTCTTGGGCACAAGAATGGTTCAGTCCGCATGAAACTTATAAGATGCCATCCATCAATCAAATGCCTAGTAGGAAACTGCACTACCGACTGATCATATCGGAAAACCTACATTACCGACCGGCGGTAAGGTAAACCTTTGCATTACCATCTGTAGATAAGGTCGAATTGACTTTTTCTTCTAGCTCTAGTGTTTTTGATATACAGCATTCGTCTAATTATTGAGAAATTACTTCGAATGGATTCATCATGTTTTTTTATCGCTTACTCCTCAATTTTAATGATTTGGTACGTTCATGTCTTTATCCTATGCAAAAACGAGGCTATATGCCTTGATTTTATAAACTCGTAACTATATAGTAAATCCAAACTATGTCATGATTGCAATCTGCCTCTACAATCCCTGCTCTAAAATAGGAATTTCCATATGGGAAACATACGACTCAATATATGCATTTTAAGCTCGACACTAAGATATTTACAACTTTGCTTAACAGCATCTGTTGCGTCGTTTTCCTAACGACGTCGTTATTTTCTATTGTTTCTCTGAAAGTTACAAATTCATGCGTTCAATACATAGATAATATTCACCTGTGATGGTGTACAAGTTCGCAAGCACAGAGGCAGAACGAATGAGGAAAGGTGGAAATGGTAGGTTGACTTGCAGGTGGCAAGGGTTGAGGGTTGAGGTTTGAAATGTAAAGGGAGGGTGAAAAGCGATTACGGTTATTTCTCGTGGGACACGTGGTACGGGCGGATCGTAACCGTTGTTGCTAATGGATCACATCTCTGAATTTCCCTGACATTATATCCCTCACGTAAGATTTAAAGCGAAGCCTCGTCCTCCAACGAGTAACCGAGGCTGCGGGCTAATCTCTACAACCGAGGTGATAATTCTTATGCCCTTCCTATCTCCCTGTGCTTCTTCTTCTTTTTCTTCTTCTGCTGCTTCATTCTCCTTTTCTTCTTCTTCGTCTTCTTCGTCCTCTTCTTCTTCATATTTTCTTCCTTTTCCTCCTCCTCTTCTACTTTCTCCTCTTCCTCTTATTTTTCTTTCTCCTCTTATCCCTCTTTCTCTTTTCCTTCCTCTTTTCTTCTCCCTTTTCATCCTTGTCTTCTTCCTGTCTTTCTCCTTCTTTAGCTTCCTCCTCTTCTTCTTTTCTTTTTCTCATTCCTCTTCTTCTTCTTTCTCCTCTTTCTCTCATTTTTCTTTCTCCTCTTCTTTCTGTTTTGCCTCCACTTTCTCTTTTTCTTCTTCCTTTTCATCCTTTTCTTCTTCCTCTTTAACTTCTTCATATTTTTCTTCTTCTCCCCCGTTTTCTTTCTCCTACTCTTTTATCTTCTCTTCTTCTATCTTTTCCTACTCTTCATCTTCTTTTTCTTCTTTCTTTTCATACTCTTCTTCTTCTTATTTTTCTTCTCCCTCTTCTCCCTTTACTTTTTTTCTTCTCCTTACTCTACTTCTTCTTCCTCTTACTCTTCTTCTTCTTCCTCTTCCTCCTCTTCTTCATATTTTTCTTCTTTTCCCCTCCTTATTTCTCTTCTTCTTCGTCTTCTTCATCCTCTTCTTCTTCATGTTTTCTTCCTTTTCCTCCTCCTTCTCTTCTTCTCTCTCCTCTTCATATTATTTTTCTTTCTTCTCTTCTGCCTCTTTCTCTTTTCCCTCTGCTTTTTTTCTCCCTTTTCATCATTTTCTACTTCCTCTTTTTCTCCTTCTTCAGTTT
>JAABKJ010004788.1:11733-23886 GCA_011634705.1 Andricus grossulariae
TTCTTCCTCTTCCTCCTCGTCATCATATTTTTCTTCTCCTTCCCCTTCTTCTTTCTTTTCTTCCTCTTCTTCTTCTTATTCTTCTTCTCTTTCTTCTTTCTCTTCACCTTCTTTTCCTTTTTCTACCTCTTCTTCTTATTTTTCTTTTACCTTCTTTCTTCTTTTTCTTCCTCCTCCTCTTCTTTTTCGTCTTCTTCATGCTTCTTCTTCCTATTGTCTTCCTCTTCCTCCTCCTCCTCTTCGGCTTTCTCCTCTTCCTCTTATTTTTCTTTCCCCTCTCCTCCCTCTTTATCTTTTTCCTCCTATTTTTCTTCTCCCTTCTCATCCTTTTCTTCTTCCTCTCTTTCTCCTTCTTTAGTTTTCTCCTCTTCTTTTTTTTCTTTTTCTCATTCCTCTTCTTCTTATTTTTTCTTTCTCCTCTTTATTCTCTTTTTCCTCCACTTTTTCTTTTTCTTCTTCCTTTTCTTCCTCTTTTTCTTCCTCTTTCTCCTCTTACTTTTCTTCTACATATTTTTCTTCTTCTTCCCCTTCTTCATTCTCCTACTCTTTTTCCTCCTCTTCTTCTATCTTTCCCTCCTCTTCATTTTCTTTTTCTTCTTCCTTTTCATCCTCTTCTTCTTCTTTCTCTTCTTCCTCTTCTTCTTTTTCCCAAAAATTGGTTGGAATAGAAACCACAGTTTCTTCTGTCTATTACCCCAATGAGTCAGAAAAAAATTATAAAAAGAATGTTTGAGTATCGGAAGACAAAAAAAATTAGCTTTTTATAATGTAACTAAATTTGGTTAAGTCCGACCGTGAAACCCCACTACGGAATACAAAATTTCAATTTTCTAGTAGTGCACGAGTTATGTACCTTTTTTGTATTACCTTATAAAAAAAGTTACACTTGCATGAGTCCACAAAGAAACGAATTTTCGAGTGTCGGAAAAAATTAGATTTTCGCAATATAACCAAATTTGCTAAAATCCGGCCGTGACACCCCTTTATTGAATACAAAATCTTTATTTTCTAGTAGTGCGCAAATTATATACCTTTCTCGTCTTCCCTTGTAGAAAAATTAATACTTCCATGAGTCAAAAGAAGAAAAACGACTTTTCGAGTGTCGCACGAAAAAATATTGGATTTTTGCAACACAACCAAATTTGGTTGGATCTGACCGTGAAACCCTACTATTAAGTATAAAATTTGAATTTTCTGGCAGTACGAAAATTCTATACCTTGTTTTTCTTAATTAAAAATTTATTACTTTCATGAGATAAAAAAAAGCGAATTCTCTCGTGCCGGAAGAAAAAAAAATTAGATTTTCCCATAATACAACCAAATTTGGTTGAATCAGAATGTGAAACCCCACTATTGAATTTAAAATTTCAATTTTCTAGTAGTGTGCAAATTATATACCTTTTTCGTCTTCCCCTATACAAAAAATTCACTTTCATGAGTAAAAAAAACGACTTTTCGTGTGTCGGACGAAAAAATATTAGATTTTTACAGTATAACCAAATTTGGTTAGATCTGACCGTGTAACCCTACTATTGAGCATGACATTTTAATTTTCTAGCAGTACGCAAATTTTATACCTTTTTTTTCTCCTCAGGAAAATTATTACTTCCGCGAGATAAAAAAAAAACCCGAGTTTTCTAGTGTCGGAAGAAAAAAAAATTATATTTTCCCAATACAACCAAATTCGGTTGAATCCGACCGTGAAACCCCACTGTTGAATATAAAATTTCAATTTTCTAGTAGTACACGAGTTATGTACCTTTTTTGTCTTACCTCATGAAAAATGTTTACTTCCATGAGTAAAAAAAAAACGAATTTTCGAGTGTCGAAAGAAAAAAATATTAGATTTTCGTAATATAACCAAGTTTGGTTAAATCCGACCGTGAAACCCCTTTATTGAATACAAAATTTTAATTTTGTAGTAGTTTACGAATTATATACCTTTTCTTTCTCCCCCATGAAAAATTATTACTTCCATGATTAAAAAACGACTTTTCGAGTGTCGGATGAAAAAAATATTAGATTTTTGCAATGCAACCAATTTTGGTTAGATCTGACGATGAAACCCCACTATTGAAAATAAAATTTTAATTTTCTAGCAGTACGCAAATTATTTACCTTTTTCGTCTTCCCCTATACAAAATTATCACGTCCATGAGTAACAAAAAACTACTTTTCGCGTGTTCGACGAAAAAATATTAGATTTTTACAATACAACCAAATTTGGTTAGATCTTACCGTGAAACCCCACTGATAAGTATAAAGTTTTAATTTTCTAGCAGTACGCAAATTATAAACCTTTTTTTCTATAAAAAATTAGTACTTCCATGAGTTTGAAAAAAAAAAATCTGAGTGTCGGTAATAATTTTTTTATAGTTTCGGTATGCAAACAAATTTGGTTAAATCTGACCGTGAAACTCCACTATTGAACATAAAAGTAAAATTTTCTAGTAATACTCAAATTATGTAAATTTTCTGGTCTTCCACTATCAAAAAATGTTACCCCAATAAGTCGAAAAAAAAAAAAAATTTTGAATACAGAAACTCAACAAAATATTAGATTTTTGAAATAAGACCAAATTTGTATAAAACTGACCGTGTGACTCCGCTGCCGAACACAGAAGTTAAATTTTGTAATTGAAATCAAATTAGGTCCCCTTTCTGGTCTTTTACCAGCAAAAACCCATCAGACCCAGAAGTTTTCTATTTGAACACAAAATTTGTGCCTTTTTTGGTCTTCATCTATCAAAAACTATTACCCCAATTATTTATAAAAGAATCAGAAAAATAACTTTTGTATGTCGGAAGATAAGAAAATATTAGATTTTCTACATGAACCCAAATTATGTATCTTTTATGATCTTCCGCTATAAAAAAATATTACACCAATAAGTTAGAAAAAATTAGAAGAAGAACTTTCGATTGTCCGGAGACAACAAGAAAGTACATTTTTGAAATGCATACAAATTTGGATAAGACTGACGTGGGAACTCGGCCAATGAACATAGAAGTTGAATTTTCGGATTGAACAAAATTTAAGTGTGTGCATTTAACTATCCCTGTTGAATACACACCGTGGAAATTTATCAATTTATTTATAATATTCGCAAATTTATGAAATTTTTGGGAACTTAAGGTAATTATAGAAAATTTGATTTCGAGAATTTTTAGAAATAAAGGAATTCAAACATTTTTATTACTAATCTGCAGAAGGCTGGTGCACTTCTCAGTAACCAACACAAACTGATTATAGCCCTTTCGGTTTCAGCTTCTTATCGATGTTTCCGTTATAACTGGATTCACCACCTTATGACCTTATTTTTGACATGATTTCTACTAATGGAATACATTTCTCGCATCAATTTTGTAGTTGGCTGTATACTTCCTATATGAATAATACAAAACATAAGCGTAGCCTCGTATGAGATTACTTCTTTGTTTGACGAAAGACATACCCTTGGAAAAGTTTCAGGCGATGATTGGAGACGGGGTGTTTTTAATGCTGGAGGTATAAATGATGATAAGAAAAAGGAATTTTGAGAAACAATTATTGTAAGGAAGCTAGATACTTTATGTGTATCTGAACCAAAGATAAAGGTATGTAAAACAAGAGAGATAGAAAATGGACTCGTATTGTGGTCAGGAGTAGATGATGAATCACATAACAGTCAAGGAGTCAGTATGATTTTAAATGAGAGATCAAATCGGCATGTCAAAAAGTTTGAACGTGTATCTCCTAGATTGTTGTAGGATAGAATGAAAGTGGGAATCAGAAGACTTTTTATTATAGCATACTACGCTCCAGTTTATGGTGCAAATGGTGAGGTGAAAGATGCCTTCTAAGACTCATTAAATGACATTCTAAGTACTTGTGATTCTAGGGAGAGAATTATTCTACTCGGAAATATGAATGGCTGGGTTGGTGTACTACGTGCAGGTACTGACAAAGTACTAGCTTATTTTGGAGACCTAAAAGTGAATAAGAAGGGGGATAAATTGGTTAGCTTATGCTTAGAAAAGGGATTGTTGATTACAAATACTTGGTACAGGCATTATATAATTCGCATGGATACTTGGTGCAGAGGTGAAAGCCACAGTAAGATTTTATGTATGACTTTGTTGTAGCCGTTGAGAGGCTAAGAGGGCTAGTAAGAGATACAAGCGTTATAGGATGTTCAAAAATTATCCTAGTTCAAGAATGAAGGAGAAAGAGAACTAAAAAGACAGAGAAAACACAAATCAAAATAGAGCATTTGCAAAAACCAAAAGTTCAAAGAGAATTTCTTAATAAGGTGAACGAGCACTTAGATACGACAAACTTGGAGATGCAAATAAGCAGTAAGAATGTAGGAAGAGCATGGACAATATTTCAGATGAGCATCGTCAAGTGTGCATCTTAAGTGTGTGGTACTGCGGCTGTTGGTAGAATCACTGGTGATGCTTGGTTGAAAATGATGGGTCCTAGCAATGACGAGAGCATTAGACCAGAAAATAATTATAGGGATAAACACAAAAAAGTAAAAATACTAGTTAAAGAAAGCAAGGGTAAAATCAAAACGAAATCAGATAAGAAAATGTGAAATCATTTTGAAGGAAATAAGAGATTATTTTTGAAATAGGTCAAGAAGATTGGGAAAGGAAGCATTAGTATCGATTTAGTCGAAATTAAGAAGGCCTATAAGTAAAAACTCAAAGAATGGTAAGGTTGCTGATGTGGTTGATATTGTCGCTGAAATGCTGAAGAGCAGAATGAAGAAGTTCTAAATCATTGGAGAAAGGCTATTATTTATTGTTCCCATATATAATACTAAGTACCGTGGGCAAAATTTTTAGGAAAATACTTATTCGTAAAGTCATGCAAATGAAAGAAGAAATGATCTGGGAAGTCCAATGTGGATTTACGCCAGCAAGATCATATACAGGTCAGATATTTAGCTTAAGAAAAATCACAAAACAAAGTTTGAGAGTAACCAAAAAAAGTTTTCTGCGCATTTCTTGCTCTGGAAAAAGCCTTTGATAAGGTGAATAGATTGGGGAGTGCTGAAAGTCTATGGGGACAATGATTGGCTTCTCATAGCAATAAAATCAATATATGTAGGTAGTATAGCGATTTTCAAAGAATTTTGAGTACATTATATAGTTGCATGAAGAATGTGGGTCCTAAGATTGAAGTAAACGAAACAAAAATTATTGTGTTTGAAAGAAGAGATGAGGAAACAGTATGAAACATTACCTTAGACGAAGAAAGGATAAAACAAGTTGATAATTACGTCTATCTTGGACGTTTTTTTAAAGATTGAAAATTATTCAATTTTAAAGCTTTGAAATAAAAATGGTTTGGTTTTCCTATTTAAATCCTTCAACTTCAGATTTTTTACTATCAATTCTTCTTATATCTATAAATGCTTTAATGTTCAAATTGGCCAATTTGAAATAGCTAGAACTATTTTCCAAAAATCTGTACGGTTAGTTCCTTCTTTTTTCTTTTTTAAAAAAATCATCAAGAAAATGATGTTTTGTTCTCAATTTCATGATTTTCTCATAGCTAAATTCTTGTCTTATGCAATTTATTCTGTAATTTGTCTTCAAGGTTACCCCAAGTAGAAAAATTCTGACATCGATGACTGACACGAGTCGGAATTCTCATTTTTATGAATTTACGCTTTCGTGAAATATGAGCAGAGATGGTATAAGGATGGAGGATGAAAAAGGCTTTTTGCGATGCAGATAAAAGCGCCAAGTCAGCCAATTATCTAGATAGGCAGCAAATTGAAATAGTAATCGATGATCAGAATGAAAATGTGGCTCCTTCTCAGCTTTTATTCGGACTAGAAATGGTCTTTTAGAAAGTGTCGAATATAAAAGGCAAAAAGTAAAAATCCTATGCATATTGTAGTAAAAGGATTGGTGAGAGCTTTTGCTACACAATGGGATATCTTGAGGTGTGCGAGTAAATGGATTTCTCTAAATTTAAAATCTGAAGTGTGAAAGCCCGGTGTCAACTTGTCCAATTGATGAAGCTTTTGAAAATCGAATAAAATGCACTTCAAAAAGCCTGGGCTCCTAACCTATTATAATGAGTCTCTAATTCAGGAGAGCTTCTCATTACTTATTTTAAATGCAATTTGATAATAAAACATATTTCTTTTTAAAAATGTAAAGAACCACTTTGAGTGATGGTTTCATATTTATCATTCTTATTGTATGTAGTTAGATTTTTTTTTGTATTTGATTTTTCAATCAAAAATAATTTTTTACCAAAACAGATGGATGTGTAAATCCAAAAGACGAATTATAAAAAATTAATTTCTTATCAAATAATAGCATTAATAACTAAAAAGTTGAGATTTCATTAAAAAAAAAAAACAACAAATTTTCAACACAAGAGTTGAATTTTCCACACACGAAAAAAGACTTTAACAAACGAATTGAATTTCTAACAAAATAATTAAACCTTTAAAAGAATGGTTGCCTCTTTAACCGAATAGGTCAATTTTCAACCTGCAAAGATGAAGTTTCGACCAAAAAGATTAATTTTCTATCAAACACGAATTTTTAACAAAATACATGAATTTTTAACGCAATAGTATAATTTTCGACTAGAAAAGATAAGTTTTCAACCAATTATAGAATAGAAGTGATCAATTTGCGATTCCAAAAATTAATTTTCAACACGAAAAAAAAGATAAATTCCAACCGGTTGAATTCAAGAAAAAAAGACAAATTTTTAACAAAATAGTTGAATCCTTAACTAAATAGATGATCTCCTACCAAAAATTTTTAATTAAAAATATGAATTTTCAAACAAATATGAAATTGATACATTTTCAGGTGAACAAAAAATGTTTATTAAAGAGGTTCAACTTTCAACCGAGTAGTTGAATTTATAACCAAAAAGATGAATTTTTAACCGAAGATTTTCATTTTCAATACAAAAGGTTATGTTCTGCCAAATAGTTAATTTTTCAAATAAATAGTTTGATTAAAATTTTTAATTTCCTACCAAAATAGTTGAATTTTCTACCAGAATAGTTGAATTTTCAACCAAATTGTTCAATTATCTACAAAATTGTCGAATTTTCAAGTCCAAAAGTCGAATTTTCAACAAAACAATTAAATTTTTAATCCGAAAATATGAATTTTCAAAAGCAAAGTTAATTTGCTACCATATAGATGAATTTTCAACTGAAATGATGAAACTTAAAAAAGAGAATTTTTAACAAAATAGTTTAACATCAAACCAAGTAGCTTATTTTTTGACTCAAAAATATGAATTCTCAATAAAACATGTGATCGTCGATATTTCATTCAACAAATATTTTAATTTAAAACCAAAAAAGGTCAATCCATCCAAAAATATAAATTTTCAGCAATATAGTTGAATCCGCAACAAAAACAGATTAATTTTCCATCAAGAATATAGATTTTCTGTTAGAAAAGAGGAATTTTCAACCAAAGAGATAAATTTTTAACTAAAATCATGAATATTCAACCATCAAAATGAACTTTTAAGAATGTAGTTCAACGTTCAATCAAGGCCTTGAATTTTAACAAAAAAAAAAAGAATGTTTAACATAACCTGTAATAGTTGATATTTCAACCAAAAAAGATTTTAATATGAAATAAAAAAAATTTAATTCATCCGAAGAAGACGAATTTTCAACAAAATAGTTGAATCCTCTACAAAATCAGAATATTTTTTCACCAAGAATATACATTTTCTACGAAAAAAAATTTTTTTTAGCGAAATAGTTAAATTCTCAAACAAAGAGATAAATTTTCAACTAAAATGATGAATTTTAACTAGAACAATGATTTTTTATCGAAGTAGTTTAACTATCAAATAATTAGTTGAATTTTCAATCCGGAAGATGATTCTTTCACACAAAAGATGAATTTTCTATTGCAATGAATTTTTGACTTATAAAGATAAGTTTGTAAGAAAATAGTTGCATTTTCAAAGAAATAATTCAATTTTTAACCGAATAGAGTAATTTTGAATAAAACGAGATGAATTCCGAACCAAAAATATATTGTTAGTCTTTTAAACTGATTTTCTTTTCGGTTTCTATTAATTCAGTTCGCATTTAGTAGGCAAAATAACAAAACAAAAAAAAAAGAAAGAAAGGAAAAGGCTTTTCTGTAGGTGAAACATTTTTTTGTATTTCTTTTTTCGTAGTTTGCCTCGTTTGTCCAAAAATTTCATTTCTTTATTTTCAATATTGTTTTTAACGTATAAAACAAAAACTACGCGTCCTATCAAAAAGTTATTCATAACAAATTTTTAGATCTTTTTTGGGTGCACAATTTTTGTTTCTTCATCTTTTTCGGATCTTGCATAATTTGTCAAAAAAATGGAATTTTTCATTATTTTTTGTGCGATCAAAATTTAAACTTTTGATTTTTCAAGAGAATTCAAAATTTATTATGATAATATTGTAGGGCTTTCAAAAAAAAGAAAGTTTTTCTTCATCTGCCTTTTTTTTATATCGTGCGTTGTTTGGCTCAAAATTTTCATTTTCGTTTGTTCTTTTAAGTTTTGAAAATACTATAACTCTGATCATTTTCTTTTGATCAAAAAAAGTTGTAGGGATAAATTGTTCAAATTTAATCCAATAGATTAATTATTTCAAAATTTATCGTGCTCACATAAAGATATGCAGACAGACACATTCGTAAAAACCTGTTTTTCGGGTTCAGAAGGTCTCAAAACGTAGAAATTTGACCAAAAAAAATGGGGGAAGGAGTCAAATCAACCTTCTTTGATGAGAATGTAAAAATATAATTTGTAATATAGCTAGTTTTAACTAATTATGGCAATTGAAATTTTCATCAAAAAAGATTCCTCACGTGAATGTCGATAAAGTGGAAGTGGAAGTTAGGTAAATAAGTCACGTAACCGCCCTCTTGTTTCACTGATATATTTCGAATTACTTTTTTTTTGTTCGATTATAAAAAATTTTTGTTATGATATTTAGATATGGCTATTGATTAAATGCAGTTAGAATATTTTAAAAAAAGGAGTCTGAAAACTTAGGGGAGTTAAGGGGTTCCGAATAAAATATTCAACAGACGCTGAGCTGCGAAGTGTCAGAAACTCGTGCACCCCAACCCACATGGCTTTTCTGACAGCCTCCCATGAGTCTCAAAACCCATGAGTCTCAAAACCCAGGAGATCCCCAGCCAAAAATCCACGAAGCGAACTCTGATCGTGTACAAATATCAACTATGGTCCTGACACTTTGAAAGCCGTGAAATTCGACTATTATTATGTTAATATTCGTAGATGGTGCTGATGAATTTAGATTAGACCTTGTCGTCAGAAAAATATTTATTTGAATCAACCGAAAAAATGTGTTTGAATTCATATCATTGAAAGGAACAAATTTTTTGCTTGAATTAAAAACATGTTCATTTAATTTTAAGAAATGGAAAATATTTGCCTTACTGATTGAAACAAATAATTTGTTTAGTACAATTTGTTTGATTTAAACAAAAAATTGTCTTTCATTGAACAATGCATTGAATTAAAATCTGTTTATTTGAATTCATAAACATATTTATTTGTTTCAAAAAAAATATAATGCAAAGCAGTGCTACATAGTGCCGCTAAGCGTGCTAAGGCGCTGGTGCTAACCTAAAATCTAGTTCAATTGATACTTTGATTGATTTGTTGCATTTGACGGCATTGGTCTTTTTTCCGGTGTTGTGTAATTCTAAATGTTCTGATAAACTGGAAAACCTGAAATTAATAGAAAAATGGGCGCAATATCTTTAATGTTGGAACCACTTGAATTTTGGGGCTTTACCTTGGATGTAATGGAAGATTTCGCAGGTGAGTAAGTCTTTTTCAATTCTAAACCTCCTTTCTTTATAAAGATGAATTATGAAATCAATTATATTTTTTATCTATTATAATTATCGCTGTATACTTAAAAGCAGGAACACTTATATATATTCAATTCAAATTTTTAACTCTAGTTCATTTCTAATTATTCCAATTTATGATTTTTTAATCCAGAAATGAGAGGCACAATTAGAAATTATACCCAGAACTAAACATTCGGATTGAATAAGTGTTCCGGCTTTCACATATATAACTATTATTATGATTAATAATAAACATATCATCGAGCTTATGCATTAATTTAAAAAATATACATATACAATGTAAAGAAGAAATTTACTCAATTTAAATAAGAGATTTGTTTGAAGTAACCAAAAATTTGTTTGACCCTATATCAAAGAAATAATTTGTTTGATTCAAACAAACATTTTTCTCAGTGTAGTTGAAACTAAAACATTAAAGTGAGATGACATCTTTTCTGGTTTTTCGAAAGATATCGTTTCTAATTAACCCAAGTATCAAAATTGTAAAGAAGATTCTTTTGTCCTGACGCACTTTAAAAAGGCATCAAATTGGACTGTTATCAGGTTGATATTCGTAATATACACTGAAAAAAAAAGTTTTTAAATGAAACAAAGTTTCTTTGATTCAAAGAAATGGTCGTGCGTCGTACTGAATATGTCCAATCATGTATTTCCTTAATTCAAAGAAATCGTTTAATGTATGAAAAATAAGAAATTATAGAAGAAAATAAATAACTACTATAGCTTGAAACTAATGTAATAAAATGAAAGGTTTTTTCAATTGAGAGATTTGATTTCTTGTTTCAAAGAAGCGTACTGTAAACTATAATAAATATTTCCTGGCACCAAATAAATGACAGTTAACGATAATAGAAATGGTTTTGGTTCGAATTAACGATCTATTATTTCAAATAAATATTTCTTAGATTCTATAAAAGATTACTCGAGTGTAAAAACGGCATAATTTACTGGATTTTATCTCTCCCATAATCTATATGTGAAGCTTTGTGAACAAATATCATATCACATAATATATTTCAATTAAAAATAAGTTCGATTTCAACTTTTTTTTTAAGACTTTAAGAATTAAAAATTAGAGGCGTTTGACAATTAAAAACGTTTGAAATTTAAAAATGTTTATAAAAAACGTTTTAAGTTGTTCAACTATAAATATAAATTGATTAATGATTTTTTAAACTAGACTGTATTTCGAGTGTTAAAAATTGCACAATAATTATTTTACAATAGTATTCTAAATCTGTTCAAAATAAACAATTTACAAATTTGAACGTTCAAAATTCAACTTTTTCAATAAGAAAGCCTTAATAATTAAGCAAATTGAAATTTCTGATTGAAACTTTATAAACTATTTTAAATGTGAAAATAACTTAAAATCAATATATTCACGCAATTAAATGCTTTTAATCAAATAAAAATCCTATTTGAATATTGTTTCAGTCTGAAATATTCCATTTTTAACCCATTCAGTTTGAAGTTTTTTGATTAAAAAATTAAAAAATGAGCAATCATAAATCAAATATTCAATACTAAACAATTTGAAACTGAATTGATTGAAATAGAAAGCCTTGAATAATAAACATTTCAAAATGCAACATTCAAACTTTTAACGCTACAATTTTTATTGTAAAGTTAAATAACAATTGAAAATTATTAATTTGAAACGACCAAAATTAAAATGAATAAAATAAATTTTGTTATTTAATTGTTTTCCCAATTGCAAGAGGAACTTTTTTGGTTTCAAATTTTTATTGAGTGGAAGAATGAGAATGAGCATTTTTAACATTTTTATCAAGCTTGAAATGGGGAACTTTTTGTTTTTAAGTTTTGTTAAATTGGCAATACATTTTATACTTTTAAGCTTCTTATTGAGTTCGAAAGGATACACTTTTTTTATTGGAAGAGACTACTTTTTAACAGAATTTTATTTTAGATTTCAAAAATTTGTTAAGGTTCTAAATTTCTGTAGTTTTCCATAGAAAATTGAAATTGTTCAAGGGAGCTTGAATATATAGAAAACATTTTTGAAATACAAATAAATATTTCACTGCGAAGATTATGTCGATTTCTGGCATGGAATAAATTTTTTTTTTTATTTTCGTGAATATACATTTATAATAAAAGATTTTTTTTATTTAAATAATGTTTGCATTCTGTTGATTATGATAACTATTAGAATTAAATAAACATTTGTTTAATTGAATGAATATTCATTTATCTTCAATTAATATTTCTCCAATTTAAGTCATTATTCCGTTGCAATGA
>JAABKJ010004789.1:0-23885 GCA_011634705.1 Andricus grossulariae
CTGGGAGCCGATGTCATTTTTTAGATGACAGTTGCTCCCAGTGGGACCCTGCGGTGGTTGTTAACCTTTAGTTTTTACTTATATATATATATACTAATAATAAATCAATTATAAGTTTTCTCTAATTGATGGGTTTAAACCTTCATTTCTGACGATTTGCTTTCCCAATTATAAGAGTTTAATAAAATTTTGAAAAGTGCTGATGCAATATATACAAAATAAATTTTAATCGTAATTGCGATCCATAATCAAGGGCTACAAAAAGCAGCCTGCTATAAGACACTATAACTTCTGTTCTATAAAAGGTAGAATTAATTTTTGTTTGAGTTTTGAAGATAATTTAATTTTCTTCAATTTATTTGTATGCAAATTCCATGCAGGATGTACAGGGGATGAGATATTGTGCATGAAAAAATATCAAGTTTTTTTCACTGAAAAATCACTTTGAGAGGTCATAACTTCTGAACTATTCATGCTAAGACATTCTTTTTTTTTTAATTCTTCGGAAATTTTTAGACTTTCTTTTTGTTTTCTAGAATTGTTACGACAAAATGGACTAGAATTGTGGAATTTCAAAAAAACTGATGTCTTTCACATATTTTTCAAAATCTAAAATGGATCAAAATGTCAAGCAATATTAAGCACACAGAACCTTATTTTGACCGCAAAATTAAAGGTTTTTAGTACAGAAAACGTTACTTATTGCTTCTTCCTTTCGAAGAAATATCACACAAATTGGTCGAAAAAGAACAAATATCGAGTTATTTTAAAAGAGGGCCTAACGAGTTTTGTCATATTCTGTAAAAATACTCAGGAGGCATCCCCAAAACATAATTTCTAAGGTACAAACTTGAGCCTGCTCATTCAAGTAGAAGTCGGTTCTGAGGAGGAGTGTTTGTTATTAATCACTTTTTGGTGGGACGCGTAGTTTTTGTTTCATTTGTAAAAACCTGGTTTAGGAATTAAATAAATTAAATTTTTGGACAAACGACACAAACTACGAAAAAAAAAAATAATAGACAAAAGTTGTTCATTTAGAAGAGGGCTAGACATTCGTGAAAAATAAGATTAACAGTAAAAACAAATTTTGGAAAAATGACGAAAGGTACGAAAAAAGATGAGTAGACAGCAGTTGTTCAAGCCAAAAAGATCTACAAATTTGTTATAAAAATATATTTAAAATAAAAAAATTTACTTTTTGGAAAAATGGCACAAGTTTCAATAAAATACATAATAACAACATTGTTTTTTTTATAGGATGCGCACTTTTTTTCAATTATAAAACCAAGACGAGGAAAATACGTCTGTTTTTAATATCAATGCATATTATGAATTGTAATAATATACATTTATTGAAATTATATAAAATTTTCACGGTATCTCAGGATAAAACTAAATGCAAAATCAGGATCATATATTAAAGTAATCATGATAAATACAATTCGCACTTTATTTTGCAATATCTAAATAAGCAATCACAGGCCGACATACAGAAATAAATGTAATATACATTTGATAGAATAATGTTAAATATATAATGTAGAAAATTTCGCATTTTGTAGAAAATCGAGTGCGAAGCACGAGGTACGTGATGAGAATGTATTCGTTAAGGCCGAAGGGCTTCAACAAGAGAATTCACAATCACCAAGTTACAGTTGTTGATGATTTGACCTTTATTTTCAAAAGGTATGTGCAGAAATGTGGGGGAAATACAAAGACAAGAGGAAGTGAAGAAGATATTAAATAACAAATTCCAAATTTTTAAAAACTACTGTTATTGTAAATTCGACTCTTGTGTCTTATGCGTTTTTTTCTTGTGTATTTCTGAACCTAAAAACTCTACAGGTACAAAAAAATCTTAAATCACATGTAAAAAAATTACCATAATTAATACCAAATTCCAAATTTTGAAAAATGACTGTAAATCTTATTTCGACTACTAGGGCCTCTGGATTTTTTTTCCAGTATATTTCTATATATAAAAAGTATACACATGCTTAGAAAAATCTTTGAACCACAAGTTATAAAGATACTTTCACTAAATACCAAACTCAAAATCTTAAACGTAGGCTGTATTTCCAATTTTGACTTCTGAGCCTTGACATTGAGCAAAGTAAGTGTCGGAATGAAAAATGAAGAATGTCATTGCAATCCTCTTGAAAATATCTCAAAGTTCTTTTTTTTTTGTTTTTCTTTTCTCATTATTTTTGAAGAATTAGGGAATTTATTGTTTAGCTTACTTTTTGAAATTAGAAGTCGAAGCTTCGACAACTGTAATTTTTTTACTGTAACTTCTGTTCTGTTAAAGCTCCTTTGGCCTTAACGAACACATTCTCATCGCGTTTCTCGTGCTTTGCACTCGATTTTGTCAAAAATATGAACTTTTTTACATTATATTCAACACTTTTATATTGAATTCATATATTATTATTATATATATTACAACATAAAGTCTAAATTTTATTTATCATGATTACTCTATTACTTGTTTCTTATTTTGCATTAAATATTATTCTCTCAGCTATCCCTGAAAAATGTATTATTTCAATCAATTTATATTATTTTAATTTATAATATGCATTTGTATGGCAACATTTGTATTTTCATTGTCTTATTTTTGTTTATGAAGAAAACTGCGCATCTGATGAGGAAAAAAACAAACAATTTTGTTCTTAAACATTTTGTCACAACTTAGGTCGTCTTTCCATAAATTGAGATCATTATTTTTAATATTATTTTTACGATTCAAACTAAAAAAACGATTTCTAGCGTAAAGTGGTCCTAAGCAAATTTGTAGATATAATTTAGGCAAAAAATTTTGTTAAATAAAATGTTATTGAAGCTTGTGTCCTATTGCCAAAAAGTTAATTTCTTAATCTTTTTGGGTTGAAAAACTTTTGTCTTCCCATTTTTCTTCCTCTCCAGCGCCTTTTTTCCAACATTTTTTTTTTATATTCAATATAATTTTTTACGTATGAAATCAAATCTGCTCGTCCTATCCAAAAATTATTCTTAAACAAATTGTCGATCTTTTTTGTCTGGACAACTTTTATCCATTAATTTTTACATTCTCATCATAATGAGAAGGTATTGATTTTATGTGAAAAATGACTTTCGTGGATTCTATCAAATTTCGACGTCGTCCGTATATCGGATAACTTTTGAAAGACTAATCGGATTGGACTGTGCTTTGGCACAAAGTGTCAGGGTCCAAAAAGAAAAAAAGAGCTCGTTGACCCGCTATGTTGGATAGAAATTCAAAAACTTGAAGCATTTTCAAAATTTTTCAGACCATTTTTTTCAAAATAAAGAAATTCCATGGACGGCCATCCGTGCTACTCAAAAAATAAAACAATTTATTTCAATGACTTTTTTCGATGATAGAAAAATTGGCCGAGTTATAGCATTTTCAATATCCCCCCAAAAAAGCGAAATGGATTGGATTGTGCTTTGGTACACAGTTTCAGAGCCCAAGAACAAAAAAAGTTTTCGTTGACCAGCTATGTTGGATAGAAATTCAAAAAGTAAGAGCATTTGCAAACATTTTTAGGCTATTTTTTTTTAAATTCAACAATTTCATGGACAGCCATCCATATTACTAAAAAAATAAAACAATTTATTTGCTGACCTTTTTGGATGATAGTAAAATTGGCAGAGTTATAGCATTTTATAAATCCAACCAAAAGAGCGAAATTCAACATTTTAAGTCAAATAAGGCAGGATGTAAAAAAAAGACAAGAGAAGAAAAACGTTACTTTTTGAGAGCCCTACAAGATTATCGTGGCTACTTTTTGATTGTTCTTAAAAAATCGAAAATTCAAAATTTGTTCGCACAAAAAATGATAAATTATTACATTCTCATCATAATGAGAAGATATTGATTTTTTGTGAAGAATTACATTCGTGGATTCCATCAAATTTCGACGTTTTGAGGCACCCTGAGTCAGCAAAAATAGGATTTATGTCGGTGTCTGTCTGTCTATCTTCATCGTCGTCGTCATCTGTATATCGGATAACTTTTGAAAGACTAATCGGATTGGATTGTGCTTTGGCACACAGTTTCCAGAGTCCAAAAAGAAAAAAAGTTTTCGTTGACCAGTTATGTTGGATAGAAGTTCAAAAAGTAAGAGCATTTGCACAATTTTTCAGGCTATTTTTTTTTAAATTCAGAAATTTCATGGATGGCCATCCATATTACTCAAAAAATAAAACAATTTCTTTATATCACTTTTTTCGATGATAGAAAAATTGGCGGAGTTATAGCATTTTAAAAATCCACCCAAAAGAGCGAAATTTAACATTTTAAGTCAAATAAGGCTCGATATAGAAGAAAAGACAAGAGAAAAAAAACGTTACTTTTTGAGACCCCTAGAAGATTATCATGACGAGTTTTTCAGTGTTCCTCAAAAATCGAAAATTCAAATTTTGTTCGAACAAAAAATAGTTAATTATTACATTCTCATCATAATGAGAAGGTACTGATTTTATGTGAAAAATGAATTTCGTGAATTACATCAAATGTCGACGTTTTGAGGCACCCTGTGTCAGAAAAGGTAGGTTTTACGTCGGTGTCTGTCTGTCTGTCGTCTTCGTCGTCGTCGTCGTCGTCTGTATATCGAATAGCTTTTGAAAGACTAATCTAATTAGATTGTGCATTGGCACACACTTCAAGGGTACAAGAATAATGATAGAGTTCGTTGATCGGCTATTTTGAATAGAAATTCAGAAAGTTGGAGCGTTTTCAAAATTTTGTAGACAATTTTTTTCAAGATTCAGAAATTCTATGGACGGCCATGCGTATTACTCTAAAAATAAAATAATTTATTTCTCTGACTTTTTCCGATGATAGGAAAATTGTCGGGGTTACAGCATTTTCAAAGTCCCCCCAAAAAAACGAAATTTAACATTTCAAGCCAAATAAAGCACGATATAGAAATAAGGCAGGAAAAGAAAAAGTTTGCCTTTTGATAGCCTTACCATATTACATGACGACGTTTTGAGTGTCCTTGAAAAATCAAAAATTCAAATTTTGTTCGGACCAAAATAATAAATTATTACATTCTCATCATAATGAGAAGATATTGATTTTTTTGTGAAAAATTACATTCGTGGATTCCATCAAATGTTGACGTTTTGAGGGACCCTGAGTCAAAAGAAATAGTTTTTACGTCAGTGTCTGTCTGTCTGTCGTCGTTGTCATCGTCGTCTGTATTTCGGATAACTTTTGAAAGACTAATCGGATTGGATTGTGCTTAGGCATACAGTTTCAGGGGCCCAAAAGAAATATCTGCTTCGTTTCCCTGCTATTTTAGATAGAAATTCAAAAAGTTCGAGCATTCTCAAAATCTTTCAGACCATTTTTGTCAAAATCCAGAAATCTCATGGACAGCTATCCGTATTACTCAAAAAATAAAACAATTTATCCTAATGACTTTTGTTGCGCGATATGAAAAAAAGGCATGAAAAGAAAAACGTTACTTTTTGGTAGCCCTACAAGACTATCATAATGTCTTTTGGAGTTTCCTTAAAAAACGAAAATTCAAATTTTGTCCGCACAAGAAATAATGAATTATTACATTCTCATTATAATGAGAAGGTATTGATTTTAAGTGAAATATGACTTTCGTGGATTCCATCAAATGTCGACGTTTTGAGGCACGCTGTTTCAGAAAAAATAGATTTCACGTCGGTGTGTGTCTGACTGTCGACACGAGGTACAAATAAAAATTAATCGACAAAAGTTGTTCACCCAAAAAGGATCTACAAATTTGTTATTAGTAATTTTCAGATAGGACGTGTAGACTTTCTTTTAGTCGCAAAATATGAGATTAAAAATTAAGAAATTAAATTTTTTGAAAAGCGACCAAGAGACGAAAAAAATGACAAAAAAGTTGTTCTGCCAAAAAATGTCTTCAAATATGTTATAAGCTCTTGTTATAAAAATATATTAAAAAGAAAAAAATTAACTTTTTGGAAAAAAGGACACAAGCTACAATAACATTTTACTTAACAAAATTTTTCGCCTAAATTATATCTGCAAATTCGCTGAGAACCACCTCACGCTATGGTGCGTATTTTGATTTTAAATCGTGAAAAAGAACATTAAAAATAAATTAAAATTATGGAAAGAAGACCCAAGTTCCTACACAATGTTTAGTAATATTTTTTTCAAATGGCATACGCTTTTTTCAAATTATAAGAACAAGCCAATGAAGATGCGTATGTTTCAATGCCAGAGCATGTTATGAATTTTAATAAGATAAATTTATTGAAACGATACATCTTTCAGAGTATCTGAGAATAAAACTTAATGCAAAATAAGAAATGAATATTAAAGTAATCATGAAGAATAAAATGTCTACATTATTTCGCAATATCAGAATGAGCAGCCCCAGACCCAGGTACAGAAATAAATATAATATACATTTGATATGATAAAGATGAAAATAATGTAGAAAAGTTCGCATTTTCGATAAAATTGAGTGTGAAGCACGAAACACGTGATGAGAACGTGTTCATTAAAGCCGAAGAAGCTTTAAAAAAGAGAATTCACAATCACCAAATTACAGTTGTTGATGCTTTGACCTTTAATTTTAAAAGGCCTGGGCATAAAGGGGGGGGGGGGGATACAAAGCCTGAGCTCGTGGCGCGAGGTACATACGTTATCGAGCGCTCCCAACTGTGCACGTCGAAATGTAGACGTGCACAGATGGCCGGTGTACAGTTGTGCCTGTGGCCAACAACGTGCACAGTTGTACCAGTGGCCATCGAAGTGCACAGATGGGCTCGTGTAATGTAATGAGAATGTGTTGCTTAAGGCCGATAGAGCCTTGAGTAAATAAACTTCCTTTTTAATCTGAAAGAAAAAAATGTAATAATCACTTGAAGCGTAGAGGTTTTGTCAATTTTACAATATTTGCAAGTAAATTTCTTCTCCTTATCTAAGCCGTGCACGATGTACGAAAACAGCTGATTTTTAATTTTATTTTTCACAATTAAAACCAAAACTACGCGTTTCATCAAAAAACAATTAATAACAAACTTGTATACCTTTTTCTAGAGAACAACTTTTGTTCAATCTTTTTTTCGTAGTTTATCTCGTTTGTCCAAGAATTTAATTTTTTCATTTTCAAGGTTGTTTTTTATGATTTACGAATGAAACAAAAACTACGAATTCCACCAAAAAATGATTGCAAACAAATTCGTAGCTTTTCTTTGGGTGAACAACTATCGTTTCACCTTTTTTTTCGTAGCTTGTGACGTTTGTTTAAAAATTTAATTTTTTTCATTTTTAATATTGTTTTTTACGAATAAAACAAAAACTACGTGTCCTATAAAAAGAAGTGATCAATAAGAAATTCGCAGATCTTTTTTGTGTGCATAATTTTTGTAAATTCATTTTTTTTTTCGTATCTTGCATACTTTAATGGCAAAATGGATTTTTCGATTTTTCATTATTTTTTGTGTTATCAAAATTTGAATTTTCAATTTTTCAGGAAACATCCAAAAGTTTTTATGATAGTCTCGTAGGGCTTCCAAAAAGCAACGTTTTTGTTCTCCTGACTATTTTTCATATCGTTAATTTTCTTTTTATGGAAAAAAGTCGTGAAGATAAATTGTTCGAGTTCCTAAGTACTACGAATCTTCAAAAAAGTGGTCTCAGAAATTTCGAAAATGCTCTTACATTTTGAATTTTTATTCAAAATGACTGGCTAACAAATTTGAATTTCAGCTTAGGACACTTGAAGAGTAGACCAAAGGCCAATCTAATAGATTGATTTTTTTAAAAGTTTTCGTGCTCCTAGGCAGACATACATACACACATAGACATACATACACACATATATACATACATACATACAGAAATACAGAAATACAGCCAGACAAACACATTCGTAAAAACCTGTTTTTCGGGTTCAAGGGGTTTCAAAACATGGACATTTGACAAAAACCGGGGAAGGGGGGGGGCAAATTTGACACAAATCTAATACCTTCTCTGATGAGAATGTAATAAAACACTCCTAGATTCGTCTCAATTTTTCAAACAATTGCATTATTTTTTATAATTATGTAATTGTTATAAACAAAGTAATTGTCGGATTGACAAATGGACAATACCATTGAATTCCTCTTGAAAATATCTCGATGCGATTTTTTTTTCAACCATTTGTTGTACAATTAGGACATTTGTTGTTTAGCGTAAATTTTCCTGTGTACCTGTCGATATGGATTTGAAACTAATGTAATTAATTTTTGAAAAAACTAAGGGACGTGTCGGAAACTGAAAATATCTCTAGATTCGTCTCCGAAATATCTAGATTCTGTTTTTTTTTGTTATTTTGTTTAAATAATGTTTTGAAAATTACATTACTTTTTACAGTTCTGCAATTGTTATGAACAAAGCAATTGTCGGATTGACAAATGGACAATACCATTGAATTCCTCTTGAAAATATCTCGATGCGATTTTTTTTCAACCATTTGTTGTACAATTAGGGCATTTGTTGTTTAGCGTAAATTTTTCTGTGTACCTGTAGATATGGATTTGAAACTAATGTAATTAATTTTTGAAAAAACTAAGAGACGTGTCGGAAAACTGAAAACATCTCTAGATTCGTCTCCGAAATATCTCGATTCTGTTTTTGTTGTTGTTGTTTTGTTTAAACAATGTTTTGAAAATAACATTACTTGTTACAGTTCTGCAATTGTTATGAACAAAGTAATTGTCGGAATGAAAAATGGACAGTACCATTGCATTCCTCTTGAAGATATCTCTGTTTTTTTTTTTTTTTTCTAACCATTTGTTGAACAATTAGGGCATTTACTGTTTAGCGTACATTTGCTGTGTGCCGTTAGATATGGATTTGAAACAAATGTGATTTTTAAAACAACTACGAGACATATCGAACAACTAAAAATACCTCTAGATTCGTTTCCGAAATATCTAGGTAATATCTAGATAAACTAATATCTCATATCTAATATCTAGACAAACTATATATAGGTTTTTCACCTGGACATAAATCTCACATTTGTCTTAATTTAAATATTTTAAAATTACATTTCGAAATAAAAATAAAATTACTCAATATATTTATGTGACAAATAAGTTGAAAATAACGTGCTAATTAAAATATTTTACACACATCCTAATTAATTTGAAAAAAAATCAAGAAGAGACTTATTTCTAACCCAAAAAGTGACTACATGTGAATATATATTTGTTTGGTATCAAAATAATACATTAAAATTTTTTTAAGTTTCCTTGAATTCGGGGCGAATTTGAAAAAATTCAGAATCAGTTCATAAGAGTTTAAAACAATGAAAGTGAAACTGGAAGGAATCTAATTTTTGACTTATTACCATAAGTGACATATCATTGAAATCGCCAAAAAACGTAGATTTAAAATATAATATTATTAAATTAATAATTGTAAAATAAAAAAATGTTCATTTTTCGTATTTCACTCCTCATTAGCACAGAGGACCCCCCGCTGGCAAGGGTCGGCGAAATAGAGCTCAGAAGAGAAATAGGTGTAGACTGAGCTATTGAAATTGAATTTATAAGATGTGCTACTACACTAATAAAATTTCGGCGTTTTCCGGAAACAAAATTAATCTCTTGTCAGTTTGGGTTCCACTTTGGAAATTTTCGATCTAGTTTATTACTCTGAAATTCAAAGCTTTTCAACTTCGAAGAAGCATAAAATCAATTTAAATGACAAAATTATTATGAAAAATTATAGTTTTCTTATATTTTAATAGGTTATTATGGACGTATCTTTTATTTTATTTATGAACTTCATAGTCATTCCTGAAGTTGAGATGTTGGAAGATTGTCCAGTTATTCTAATTTCGAAGGTCTCGATTTATAATTTTTTTCAATTTTGAATACATCTCTGATGCAAAAAAACTGTCAAATTCAAAGGTCTCAATTTGTGAAATAAAATTTGGTCAAGTAATTTGAGCAAAAATAATTATATTAAAATATATTAAGAAGTCCTTTATAAAGTGCCTTATAGACATTTTTCAATTTAAAAGCAAATAGTGGCCAGGTAATTTTAGAAGTTTATACTTTGAGAAAATTCTCATTTTAGGTCTTTATTTGTGAGCGTACATTTTCAGTTTAAAAAATTTTAAAATACAGTTTTCAAGATTAAATAAATAATTAATAATTGAAGGCGTTTAAAATTAAAATTTTTTATTAGAAATGTTTTCAGGGTGGCCTCCATTTTCAGAATTTCTATCTTCTGACTTTCTCTCGATTCTCCGGCTTAAAACTAGAGTTATCTCTTGTTTTAAAAAAAAATATCCTTTCTTAGTGTAATCTACACTTTTTCACATATGAAGAAATACAGTTGTCGATGAGTATCAGCAAACTTTGTGCAAGAAATCTATTGGCTCTTAACAATATAATAAGTATGATGAGATAATTGTTGTGTCTGATAAAGGAAAATACAGATATATCTGTTGTATAATAGCTGTAGAATTTTAAGTATATTAAAATCGCCCTTGAGCAGGTTTCAAAATATTCCGGGGATGATCAGGGTCAAACTATACCCATAAGCCTCCTACTGGTTCACCTTTATGCTTATAATTACAGGCTTCATCTATATAAACGTCGATTGGCTGGCTGCATTGAGCCGGGAAACATGGATTTGGTAAATAAGGTGACGCACTTTTAACAGTAACTTCTTTTGAAGGAGAGACAGGAGTAGGTTTCAGACTGGGGATACGCTATAGTCCTTTGTTTGAACAGGTATTTAAGAGTTCTTGCTATCCTTAGATAAAGCATCCTTGGATGACGAATTTTGTCGAGTGTGAGTAGGTATTTTAAGCCCGACTCTTTTACCGTTGTTTTAGTTTTTTTTTAGTTGTTTCTTTTTTACCGTTGTTTTAGTCTACTTGCTATAGAGCTTTGGTCGAAAACAGGCTCCTTGTAATGCGCAGGAGGCCGGTATGGTTCGTCCAAATCATGAGTGGTGGAAATTCCAGGTAATCCCTTCCTTTGGCACGAAACCTTTGCGGCTTGAGTTGCAGGTTGTTCTTGTGAAGCTAGCGCGGTTCTCAATGGTTTAAGGGCGGCCTTTCCTACCGAAAGTTTTTCTTTGGTTTTATGCCAAGTTGTTGCTTTCGCAGGAGGATTTGGCTTTTGACTTGTGAACTCTGTTCTTAAAATTGTTGATGGCTGTCATAATTGTGAGGTTTGAGATCGAGTTTTGATTAAAGTTTTTTTTTTAGTGCATGGAATAGTGGGTTGTTCGGAAACATCGCTTTCTGGATATTGGTCCTCATTTTGAATCTCGTGAGGGTTATGTTTTGTTAATTCTATGGGGTTGCCGGATAGGGCTTCTACTCCACGATTTAATTTTTCCTTTTTATATTCGAATATGAATTGATAATCTTTAGCCCTATATCTCCAGCGAATGAGTTGAGGTCAAGGGTTATCTGTGTTGGTAATCCAGTGGAACGGCTCGTGATCGTAGGCCAGAATAAATTTCCTGCCATAGAGATAAGGTCGGAAATTATTAACTGCATATTGTACGGCAAGACATTCTTTTTCTGTTGTGTCATAACGCTGCTTTATATTTGTCATTATTTTTGAATAGTAGGCAATGGGCATATCCATATTGTCCGTTTCTTGTGTGAGCACACCTCCTACTGCATAGTCAGATGCATCCGTAGTAAATAGGTTCATGACATAAAGCATTACGTAATTTAACAAAGCTTTCTTCCTGTTCTGGTCATGAAACGAATTTTTAATCCTTTTTTAACAGATCGGCCAACGGTTGGGCTAGTTTTGCGTAACTTTCTATAAACCGTCAGTAGTATCATGACAATCCTAAGAACTGACGAACATTGCGTACAGTTTTAGGCCGTGGAAACTCCTTAATTGCTGAGGTTTTAGCCCGATTTGTTTTCACCCCATCGCATCCAATGATTTGTCCAAAATAGGCTACATCCGGATACAGAAAATCACATTTAGCCGGTTCTAGTTGTAAATTAGCTTCTCGTAATTGCTTGAAGAGTCTTCTGGCTTTTTTATTATGCTCTTTCAGGGTTTCGAAGTATATAACGATGTCGTCTAAGTAAACGAAAGCCTCAGTTCCTAGCACTTCTTTGAGGACAGTGTCCATTAATCTCTGAAATGTATAGGGGGGGGGGGGCGTTCATTGTACCCATAGGAATCCGTTTATACTCAAAATGACCCATTGGAGTTGAAAAAGCTGTTTTAGCTCTATCATTAGGATGAGTTTCAACTTGATGATAACCACTTGCAAGGTCGAGTACAGCTAAGTATCGGGCTTTGCCCAGCCTGTCTAGTATATCACTTATATTATGTTGGGTAATAAATATGCATCGCCTACGACTTTCTCATTCAAAGCCGCTTCTGGCGCCTGACGATATTGCTTTTTTGAGATGACAATATCATCAATCGTCGGAATTCTGTTCTGAACCTTATGAGTTACGCTAAGCATTTCCCATTAAGATGGAATATGTCCCGGAAGTCCCTAGCCCTAGCAAAAACTAAGTTCTTTTCAAGTTCATTTAAACAAGCTACATGTAAGCTACCAATAACTTTTTCTGTTCGGCCCACAGGATCATTCCTTTTTTTATTCTGCAAATTATCTTCGGATTCCGATTCCTCGGAGTTTGCTCCTGGGAATTCGCAGTATTCGAAGGGGATGATTTCCTGTGGCTGAATCTCGTAGTTCATATCGCATTCAGTAGTTTTGTAGACGTATGAGTAGCACATACCATCTTTGTTTCTTAATATTCCTTCACCTATGTAAATTCCTTCCAGTGCTTCTACGCGGGGGAGATATCCCTCCGATAAGGCCTGATTTGCCACGTCGACAGGTACCAGTTGTTTTACACGTGATTTTAATTTTGAAATCCGAGAAAAGGGGTTAATTTCCTTTCATAATTTCTTTCGGGCTGATTGTTAATGATTTTCAACAAAAGGTATCGGGGCCTTGATATAATTACTAGGGTGTTGTGTGTAAATTATACTGCGCTTGTTCCTGACGAAGATATGCGCGGCCGATTATTGCGCCGGCAGAAAGGGGAAAATCGTTGGGAACAACATGAAATTCCACGGAGTCGTCCAGTAGTTTAATTATTATTATTCCATGAGTACTAACTAATTCTTCAGTAACACCTGAGATCTAAATCAAATCGTCAGACACTGTTAGATGACCCTGCAATGCCTGGAGCTTCATCAAATTTACGTCTGAAAACGGATCTACCAACAACAAAGCCCTTTCTTCACGAAACTCACCCGCGGTTAGTTGGATAACGGCAGAGTTTTTCCTTTTGGTATTCTGTTCTGTGAATTCGTTTTTGTTTTCAAAAAATGTTGCTGTTTCGGGACGCCCTTTCAATGTTGGACTCGTTGAGGCGTCCTCAGAACGAGCATGCGAGGAGTTTAATGGTGCATGCATAGGTGACGTCGGTCTTGACCCATGTTGTGGACTGGGTGGAGGCCAAGGAGGGTTATTGGTTGTGTTATTCATTGCAGTGGAATACTGTACGGTAAAAGTATATCCGAAGCTGAGAGGATAAATTGAAGGATACTGAAATTGTGGTGGATATGGATGAGGGTACAGGGGAGTTTGATTTGAAAAAGGTGGGTAAAACGGAGGAAAATATTGCACGTTAGCACCATTCGGGAGTTCGATCCTATCGTGTAACGGGATAGGTCGAGGCTGAAGCCACACTAGCCTTTTCAGCGTATTTATGTCGTTCCTTCACACGAAGAGCATGTTTATAAGATTCATTAATATCCAAAAGGTGCCTTGTATCGACAAATGTTATCATTTCGTCCGGTAATCCACGGATAAAAGCATCAAGAGCGCAGTCCATGACTGGCTTCATCATGTTAGCCGTCTTATCACTTGATTCAGTATATTTTTCTTCCAGGGAATGCTTTGCTCCCCCAAGTAGCCCCAAGGTTCTATCATAATAATCACTGACACTCTGAGTCTGCTTCATACGCAAATTTACAATGTCATCGGAGAACCATTGGTACTTCTTACTGGGAGCAAAGCATTTCTTTAAATGGGTAACCAGATCTTTTAATGTACTGAATTCATTGTCGCGAACACTTTCGTGCGCGATTCCCTTCAATTTACTGAGAACGATTTTTATAAACAATGGTTCCGTCGATTCCGTAACGTATACTGCCCCATTCGCGACATCCTGTATCAATTATTTCAGTAGAGGCGTTCTACCGTCGAAATTGGGAATATGAAATGTACTTTGTTGCAGGGTCATGCCCTCAAGGGCCGTAGCCATGGCAGCACTCACATCCATTATGGATGCAGTTTGATTTTTTTGAAAAATTTTGTTTCAATAGATGTAAAAGAACATTTTTATCATCTTCTGTGTTAGTTTACAAAAGCCGAGCATCGAGCTCAAGAGCGCTCACAATGACAGACAATCAGATTCCGGCTGAAGCCGATTTAATAATTCTATTAAGAATTGGATTTAATTCAGCTTCGAATATCATTTGTTTTTAGTATAAGGTAATCACTATCATCTTCTATCTTTAAATGCTCTATTTGGATCTATTTCGTCGCAATCAGATCCATAAACCAAATGAACAAGTGTTGTATGAATTCATTGAAGGTGGAATCACCGCCCCGGAATATAGGTTACCGAAAAGACATGAATTGGCTTCAATTTTTTTAATGTAATCACGAACAAGATATTATCTATTTTCACCATTCAATGAAAATATAATAATGTTAAAGTCACGTACCTTGAATCAAACCTATAATCGTTGAAACTATTAACAAGTATAATACCGTTTGACATATTCATCAAGCCTTTGGTCAATCAAATCAAGACAGGAGCTAGGCCCTTTCACTAATAATGGCATTGACGGCCTATTAAGGTTTGTTTTAATGCATCACTCCCGGTTTCTATCTCTCTCACAGTGTATTATTTACAATCACTCATCAGATCATTCATCAATCAATTCTAATTTTGCAAATAACAAACAAAAAACAAAAAGAAATAATTTAACATGTATTTAATTCAATAATCTTCTATTTGTCCAAGAGGAAAAACGCTAGATTCTAAATATAATCTTGATTAAAAACAGGATACGAAGTAGATAATTGCTTAAACGATGCTCTGATGTGTATCGTGCAACGATCCGCTGTATAGTGACTGAACTTCCGCGAGGCCCTCGATGTCACTAGAAATATTCTACATCTAAAAAGAGGGGTAATCAAAATTGAGAGGGGGTAGCCGTTAGAGTTGCCCTTCCCTTTCCAACTGCAACCGAGAGATCTCCTCAAAGATTTCGTTCTCGATCTCCAAGGGCGTTCATTAGGTCCGATAACGATTAATTCTGGGGTTCGCTCTGTTTCTATGGGAGTGTTAGTAGTTAAATAAGCCGTTTGATCGACGGCCCACGAATTATCGTCCAGTAAGAGGGGGATCTGTGAATCGGAAATTTATAGGGATGTTTACGACCTCGCCAGAAGGGAGAACTAAATTTTTCAGTTTATGAAAGAGGAGACTTTTACAGTCGAGGCTAAAACGTCTTGTTGAAAATATTCATTAAATTATATTGCAGTCGAAAAAGAGACAAATGACAGTCGCCCGTAGTGACTGGCATTTATCCGGTCACAGTGGATTCAGCCAGAGTCTAAAGTTGTCCAGAAGTATTCAGATGAGTAGTCACAGTGATCATGGTTTAGTCCTTTCAGCGGTCTGTATCGCAGTAGGATATCTGACTCCCTGAATACTCAGTGCACAGCCTCTCGGGCTGGCCATAAGAGTTTCCGCTAGAGGAGTAAGGGGTGAGTTTCGGAAGATTTTTATGTATATTCAAGATGGGAATATAGTATAGAGTCTTGCAAAGATATACTATATGATTTGTTTTGATTTGGAATTCTCTCGGGTTTTCTAAGTAAGGCGGGCAATAACTTTTTCATTAGACAAGTAAGTGGTGTGTTTTGGGAGTTGTTGATCGACATATTCTAGGTTGGATAATAGTTTGGGGTTTCCCGAAGATAAGGGATATAGTTTTTGTGGATTTTGAATTCTTTGGGGGTTTTTAAGTAAGGTCGGCCATAACTGTTTTCGTTTGTTTTCGTTTGTTTTCGTTTCTGTTTCGGTTTCGTACAAATCCATCTTCTTCGCTGGCCATCTCTCATTTTACCTGGAACTTTGCACAAGCCTGGTTGAAATGGGCATTTTCTAACACACCTCTTTTAAAAATATTTTCAACAGAATCGAAGTCATTTATGGAGTTTTTAGTTTTTATAAACTGACATGTTTTGTTCTTTTGCTTTTTTTCTTCGAGCCTCTCGAAAAATTTGAACCAAAGATGTAATTTATGGCCACGGTTCGAGCGCGATATATCTCGAAATGTCCACCTGTGCTCTCACTTGGTCCGTTTTTGCTCTGAGAATTTTTTTGTGCTTTTCTTACCCTGAAATAATTTTATTCCGTTCTTACCGTGAAAAAATTTTGTATTCTGTTTTTGCTCAGAATCATTTTTGTGCCGTTTTAAATGTAGGAAACTTTCGTTACATTCTTACACACAATTTATTTATATCCTGTTTTTACTTTCAGCCTGTAAAGTACGGATAGTGAAGCATATTCTCTGTTTGATATAATTAATTAAATTTGATGAAATTAATACCAATTTTATGAAATGTAAAACATTTCATTAATTTTTTACAAATTTGCCTAATAACTGGCTAATGTAATGAAATAGCTATTTGTAAAGTGAACTAAACTAATAACTGCTTACGATTGTAAATTCTTCAACATGAAGCGTAGGTTCAATGCACTAGTCGGTGTCTAGCTCCTGATCCGAAGGCGAGGGTGTACGCTGTAGACGAGTGCGCACATCTGAAGGTGAATGCTACTTTTTACTAAGGTGACCAGTTTCGGTGAACTGTCTTAAAAATAAACATGGGTGTAGCGCAATGGGCTTAATAGCCTGAGCGCTGGGGAAAGTTCTCAAGAGCCTTCACGACCGCATTAAATCAATCAATAAAAATCAATCAATGTACGCATACACAACTTTACCCATCGGTGTGCAGAATAGCCTTAATTCAAAGTGCGCATGCGCTAATATTATTACCACACCGAGAAGTACAATGCCTTACTTTGGGAATCATATAGACGCATGCAAAGTCTAACTTGCGATATGGTTATTGCAAAATATGCACTATTTATTGATTTCGTGAGGGCCTCCCCATCTTTGATCCACTTTCTGCCGTGGCAGAAACTATTTGGCATTGGAATTAGTTTTAAATTTAATAGAATTCACAAAAAAATTTTCGATACAGCTTTGTTTTCAGTTTGGCGTGATGGACGCAGTTGACATCTTGCAAGGTCTTGCAAAGCAAAATTTCTGGACTAATATCCTTCGCCTTATATTCAAATCACACCAAAGATTTTCATTATATTAACAGCGCTCGAGGGAGTCTTTTACAGTATCGAGTTATGGGGACTCAAATACAGGCTTGAAATTCATAAGGTTCAACTAGCAAACTATAAAGGAATTCTAGATGTACGGAAATATTGCCCTGATTTTGTGGTGCGGAGCAAAACACAGGTTTCTCCACTCTCAAATGAAGTGTTAAATAGAGTCTGCAGTTGGTTGGGGAACATTGATGATAGGGGCGAGACTCGGCTATCTAGAATATGCTTTAATAAATTGGTTGATCTCGCAAACATACATCCAGGCTCAAGAAAATTCATGTAGATCCTTCAATTTGTAGAAACTTTTGAGTAATATGAGATAAGGGCATTACTGTTCTGACAAAAGTAATGAAAAGATGCCAATTAATAATAACTAGAATGCCTAGAATTCAAATCTATGACAAGCATATTTTACTAAGCCCGGAAAAAAATGGTTGGTTTCATATACTTTATTTCATATAATTGTAGAATGTCCAAAGTACTTTCCTGAATTTATCCTTTATTTCACTTCACTTATGGCTGTTAACACGACCCTCGCTGTTACAGGGTAATTACGTAATCAAACTAATAAATACATACATACATACATACATACATACATACATACATGTTTGTTCAAGATTCAGTTACCCAATAAATAAGCATTACGGAAAAACGACCAAAATAAGAATCTTGAATTTAGAGTTTTTATCATCTACTTTTGATCTTAAATAAATCAAACATCAAGAAAAATAATAATTAAACAAGAAAATAAGTAAAAAGAGGTGGTTAGGTTCTGATAAAAAACGTTTACTATTCTCTTAAGAAAAATACCTACTTGACTTTCATCATCGTAGATCCATCATGCTTGGCAATCAATTTCAAATGATCCCAAGATGATTTGCATTCGACTTCTAATTTGCAGATATTAGAAGCCAATTCACCAAAATCTATCTTTGAAGCTCTGGTTACTGACCCGATCTGTAATAAATAGAGACAACTTTGAAATACATACATAATTTTTTTGTTTGATGAACCACGGCAAGAAACTCGTGTGCCTTTAGGTCAATATGTGACTGGCATACCGATATGTTTTTAAGGTTCTGAATCAGTGAAGGCTTTGCACAATGGCTGGTCGCTCATAGTTTTATGAAAAATACAGTGCATGCTCTTGTCGAAAAAAAAAACGGAAAATGGCTAAATGATAGATAATATTCGCTACTATTGCCAGAAAAGCATCTCTTCCATTTCGACCAAAAGCATACCCTTAGCGGTGCAATGCCTTCTGCAGTTCGAAGCCTGAATATCATACCTATATGTCAGTAGCATGCTGAGTCGCTTGTGGCTAGTGCGTAAGGGACAGTCATCTTTTAGCCGCTTCGTGTTGTTTAGGCTCACGAGGTCATGAAATGTTGTCGTATCGTTTGTTTTACCACGGTTCCACTGGGGTCAATTGAGCAAAAGAAGTTCCTCTGAACAAACTAGTCAAGACCTTACAATTTCGATTGGCTTTACAAGTATTTAGAAAATATAAGATAACTGAATTTCAAAGAGACTTTGGAGAACCGATTCAAAATAATTGTTTTTATTCAAAACAATTTTATGTTTTTTTTTTAAATTTCAACCCTCCTGCTTTGCTCAAATTATTGAAATTTATGTAATATCAGGAAATCTGTAAAGACACTCTTTATAAGTGATATCTAACATTTAAAGAATAAATTATATTTCACGAATCATAGACCGTGCTTTGTTCGAATTATTGACATTTATGTAATATCAGGAAATCAGTAAAGACACTCCTTAAAAGTAATATCTAACATTTTAGGAATAGATTATATTTCACGAATCTTAGACCGTGCTGGTAAGTCTCCGTCTACAAATTGGAAGAGGTTGAGTTGATACACAGAAGCTTTGTTCTGGTAAAAAATGCGGTGCAATTGCAGAATAGGGGCGTCACCTCTGTTTGAGCTGTACATTTTTTTTCGGCAAAAAACTAATAGAATATTTAATTGAACCATAAATTAAGCGATTTGACAAGGCAAAATAAAAAAAATTATTGTTATTTTCCTAACTACGATACATATCTCGTTTGTTATCCATAGCCAGGATAGCGTCCTCCCGTCTCAAGTGACAGCTGATGTGCGTGAAACTCTTCTTTTTTGGTCCACATAATAGCTTATGTCAGCATAAAAAAATATCTAAATACATTTTGATTTATTAAAAACCATGCAGTTTTAATTACTTTCAGTGTTTCTGGCCGTACGGTTGTTTAAAAGGACCTAAACGGTGAGTTAAATATGATCATTCCCATATCCTCACAGACCCATATTTGAGACGTCATATTAACAAAAGTAACAATAATTTTAAACTTTTGCCTCGTCAAATCGCTTCATTTATCGTTCAATTAAAGATTCTAATGGTTTGTTGCAAATAAAAATTTCTATCCAAAATACGGCTTACGCCCCTATTCTACAATCTGGTCAAATCATCATACACTAAACAACCGCATTCAAAGTGAGGCAAAAAAAAAGTATTCGAGTGGAGTTGAGTAAGCATTATGCCGTGGGATCTTTTAAGGAACTTAGACTCAGGTCTATTAAGAATGGAAAGGTTTATTATATCATTAGCACGATGAGAGCTGTGCTCGGCACGAAACGAGGCACCATTTGAGACTGTCTTGGACCGCCATCCTTGGTAGCGAACCGATAAGTAAGATGGCGCTGTGACCTAAGGCGAGTAATTCAAATTCAAGATAATCACATTTTCTCCCTCCTCCTCTAAAAAATAGAATGAAAGAACATAAAGATTGAGGGTGAATACATCTGCGGAGGTCTCATGTTATGTTGAGAGCGTTTCAATGCCAGCAGCGGTGTAATAGACTAAAGCGTCGAATTCGAACATTATCTTCCACCGGTTCATCCGCAGTTTCTGTTGCAATATGGGGAGACGTCCACCAATCCCAAACTCTTTTTAAAGGATGAAAACCATCTTTCAAGAAGCTTATTTCAAGCTGATTTATATGCCCGATGATCCTGCAGGGCGTTTAATGCAAAACCTTACGGCATTATCCCTGATACCGCTCTGCCCAAAGCTCCTAGGGAAATAGTCAATTGTCGGAAATGAGAAGTGTCGCATATACTCGAACTTCATATTCTTGACAATTGCTTGCGTCGCGCACTCGAGACCAGAAATAGTTTTCCTTGACTTCGAGCAACGAACCATGTGCGATATCGAATTTTCGGCATCAGCCGACAAGAAAATTAAAGCCAAGGAGAATGTAAAGAAAGAGATGTATGAGGACCTTATGAGGGAGTTGCCACAAGTATACCGGAAACATTTTGTTCCTGAATATTCTTTCACTGGTTAATAGTCTGCTAATAGTCCTTTGTTCGCTCCACGTCCTGAGGGTGGATGAGAATTTTGCCGGATCGTCGTATTGAGTCCATCGCAGACTTTACCCACCTATCTTGAGGTAGTGAGAAGTTGTTGCAGCTGCAACGTTACCACGATTTTGCCGGAAGTCAGTTCAATTTTGTAGAACGGCACCCGCTTTTGGTGAAATCTTGCGGTTGTCCTTATGACAAACTTTTAACTATATCACTCATAAATTATTCACATTTCTATTTGTATTTTATTACACAAATAACCATCTGACTTTCGCATAATAAATACATAGATATTATATTTCTCTGTTTACTACTCTCATATCAGTTGTCTGATTTTTAGATTTATATTACACATTAAACAATTGCTTAAGGGGTTATATTTAGTAATGTTAATGGAATATTCAAGATTTTTTTTTGCCATTTTGAGAAAATTTCATTGAAATGGACTACAGTAGATGGATTACTAAATATTTGTAGGTACCTTTCCATTGAAAAATATTGAAAACTGGGGGAAATATAACCGTTGCCGCAAAACTCGTTTTTTATCATTATTTGGGTTGAGCATGGAAACTCTGGAACGGATTATCTGAAATGAAAAAAAAAACCAAGAAGATTTCATTAGTATATTTCTATACGGCATTCTTCAACAAATGGATTTTCATTTAGACCAAAATTTATAATTTTTTGGGCCAAAAACTCGCATTTTCGGATCTTCAAAAATCTGAATTTTCAGAAAAATAGTCGCCATTTTTTTTTTAAATCAAAATTTTGCTGAAACCTACTGAGAATATTCTAATGAAATCTTGTTGACTTTTGAATTTTAGATAATCCGTTCCAGAGTTATGATCCTCACTGCAAGTAATAATAAAGAAAGTGTTTTGCGGCCGAAACCATATTTCTCCCAATTGTCAACATTTTTCAATGAAAGAAAAAACCTGCAAATATATATTAATCCATTGTCTGTAGTCCATACAATTTTGTTCACATGGCTAAAATTTTTTTGAAAATCCCTTAACATTACTAGATATCCACGCCTCCATTCCATACCGCTCCGCAATAGCGTTTGGTTCGTGTAACACCTTAAACAAAATAGAAAGCTCTCAAATGAAGCATTTTCCTATACAATTTAACCAAGTGAAGACTTCATCAGATATATAACGCAGAGAATATACCTTTGACCTTTCATTTTCAAAAAGTTTTGTTGTATCTATTGTTAAAAATTTTTCCAGTAAATGAAGAAAGAACGGAATTTATATTGAGTTTAATTTTAGACCGTGCATTAAACATTTTTAAGTTTGATTAATTATTTTGACTGCGGGATGGCATTGGATTTTTTTTTAGAATTTATATGCATATCGCCCGGAAATGTGTTCGAATCGACACAAAAATGAACCCATTCTTTTATTTAAAAAAAAAATTATATTTAGAGGTGGCGCAAGCCCCATGACGTATTTGCCATAAGGAAAAAAGGCGTTTTTGTAAATTTTATTCAGAATCGTCAATATTAGCTGAATCTAGTTAGAAGTCAACGTTTCTCTTCACAATAAGTCGTAGAATATGAATAAAATATTACTTTTTTTAATAGCAACCTTATAAGTCCGTTTTATAGGATACCAAAAAACCCATTAAGTCAAAAAATGGGTTTTGCGATTTTTTGTTGTTAATTATAATTTTTTTGCGTTTTTTTTTAAATGGAAATTCTTTCTTATATATAAAATACTCCTTTAAACTGATAATTAGATATTTACATAAAATGTTTTAACAACTTTTTAAATTTTTTTTGCCGCAATTTTCTCATAGAATAGCGTTAGAAAGTCGCGGTTTTTAAAAAAAAATTCCGCTTTTTGTCCAATTTTCAATTAGAGTGATGTTGTACTTAATCGATGTTAACTGAAATAATTGTTTGAATTATTTATTATTAATTTTAATAATATTCAATTTGTATAATGCCGGAAAATTAGGGGTTTTCTCTCAAATGTTCAACTATTTATCTGCTTTTTAATTAGAGGGATTTAATAATTACGAGGGTCGTTCCAAAAGTAGGTTCCGACATGGTGGGGAGAACAGAGCAAAAATTCGAAATTAAAAAGAAAATTATATACTTTGATTCGTTCGGATCTATATTATTTTTCAACATAATCGCCAAACAGTTCAATGTATTTCTGGTATCGTGATTCAAGCCTTTGCAGACGTTCAGTGTACCACTCCGTGTCCATTTTCCTTAGGTAGCGGTTAACTTCTTCCTCAATTTCGACGTTCGTACGGAACTTCCTTCCACCCAGATGAGTCTTGAGGGAGGGTAAAAGGAGTAAATCACTCCGAGCAAGGTCTGTGGAAACTTTTCTTCCACCTGCGAATCATTGTTATGCTCACAACTCCTTCTGCATACACTGAACTGACCCCATGGTCCAACACCAACACCAACACCTTCTGAGACTAAAAATTTGATTACAGATCGCACTTCACAATCGAACACGCTACCCAGGGAAAGCTTCATGGTTACCATGATACTGATAAGAGAAAGCAGCTGATAACGACCTGATAAAAATTCCTTAATGTCCTGAGATATTCCAGAGGAATCGAAACCGAATATATATATTTGTCGGTTTCGATTCCTTTGGAATAGAACTGAAGGGCCTATGACAAAGCCACCGGAAGCGTCCTCGGGTTGCGGACAGAGGGTCTCTGTACCAAGGGTTTCTGCTGAATATGGTTACAATAATTAATGAGCAGTCGCAGACAATTGTTCAGGGATGGTCCCGAGGGAATAACCCCTAAGCGGAGGCGTAGCAAACGTGCCGAAAGCTGAATGGCACGTGGGTGAGGTTACTTAGACGGTAACTCCGGGATAACGGGCGACCTCTCAGATTATGCAGCCTTATCATTCCACGCGGGGCTCTACAAGGATGGACCAACCCTTTCCCTAGCTGCTCGTGGGAACAATAGCACCACCAAAACACCAAAAAGTTGTAGATGCAGTTCAAAACGACCGAACGCGCAGAGCACCCGACAATGGGTCGGCAAACAATGCCGATCATCCTAGAGTTCGGGGTGCTGAAAATAATTT
>JAABKJ010004790.1:0-23885 GCA_011634705.1 Andricus grossulariae
TTTAAAAAAAAAAACATTTTTAACCAAAAAAAAAAAAAACAAGTTTCTAAAATAAAATTATAAATCTTCAAAAACAAAAAAAAAAAGAGAATTAAAAAAAAAATGTTCTATTTGGGTAGAAAATCAACCTTTTTGGTTAAAAATTTGTCTTTTTTGGTTTTAAAATTCATCTCTTTTGGCAAACATTTATTTATTTATTTTTTTTTTTTTGATAAATATAAACTATAACACTTTTTTAAAATTCGTCTTCGTAGGTTAAAACATTAATTTTAATTATTTTGTTGAAAATTCAGCTCTTTGGTTGAAATATCAACTATTACATTTTTTGTTGAGAATTCTTCTTTTTAGGTAGAAAATTCAAGTATATGGTAAAAAATTCAACTATTGTGTTGAAAATTTAATTATTTTGTTAAAAATTCATCTCTTTATTCGAAAATGTAACTATTTTGTTAAAAATTCTTCTTTTTTTTTATTGAAGAATCAACTGTTACATTTTTTGATGAGAATTTGTTTTGTGGAACTTTTTTCTGTTTGGACTGAAATTCGTACTTTTCGATTGAAAATTTATATTTCTTCATTAAAAATTCAATTGTTTTCTAAAAAATTAAATTATTTGATTAACGATGAAACGGTTCTTTTTGTTTAAAAATTCGACCATTTGGTTGAAAATTCAACAATTTGGTTAAAAATTCAACTATTTTTTTGTAAGTTTAATTATTTTGTTTGAAAATTCAACTATATTATTAAGAAGTCATCTTTTATGGTTGAAATAAATTATAAATTTTAATCTGAAATTTTATTATTTTATTCCCTCTACAAAAGATTCGATGTGAAAAATGTTACAAAATTAAAATGCTGGTCTTTGAATATAAATGGTCAGGGAAAATAAAAAATTGGTCAGGAAAAAAATCAGGGAATTTTGAAAATGAAGTTTCTCGTCTTTCACCACCAATTTTATTCTACAACGAGCAAAAACTGCTCAACAACATTATTTTGTCACTAACTTTTTTTTCTCATGCACCTGACACAGAACTGGAAACGAATACCCGATTCGGAACTGTATTTCAAGAATTAATGACTAACAGACTCTCTCAAATAAGACAAAGGATCATGTAACTCTCCACTTTTATTGTAGAATTTAATGATTGCAAAAATTTATAATCAGTGCAAAAATGTTTTAATATCACCTTTATCAATCTTGAGACTAAAATTATCAGTAAGATAATATTCCTTCTGATAAAAGTGTAGGTCAGTATCATTTTAAAATTTATTTTCGTTCAGTATCAGATTACCCTTTATTTGATCCTTAAATAACTTTTAAGAATTGTTTATACATAAAACATTGAATATATTGTGTCAATATCGTCCTATGTCTCCTACTTTTTTAAATAATTAATCCCACGATTCTCAGAGCTACATTAATTAATCATATGATAATGAAACCACATTAATTAAGAGCATGGCAATTAAAGCCCTAATTATACGGCAATTAACAAGTGCTTTAAATTAACTCCCACAGAATAAAAGACATTTTTCTCAACCTTTAGATTACAATCAATGTCCTAGAATCTAGTGGTAAAAATTTCTATATTTATTAATTCTCAAAGATAATAATATAACCAGAATGCAATTGCAAATTAATAATGAGAAATTTATGGGGCAAATTAATGGTTTGCTTATTTATCGACATCTAATGTAAACTTGTCAATTCTCTCGATACATAACGATTTTTTCAAGAAATTGTTCTTTATTTTTATTTATGTTTTTTATTTGAAGTAAATTTCAATCTTAGTAATAGTTATTGAAATGGTAGCAAATAATACGTATTGAAACATGCTCTCGGTGCTGCAAGCCATTCGCGTAAATGTCAACTTTATAGTGCATTAACCTATATTTTTTGCGGTAACGAATAGTCTATTGCAAAAAAACAAGTGCAAGGAACAAAATTCCTCATTATTTTTCCACTGAGTTCAATTAATAAGATTTTTATATTTTTATTAACATTTACTTATAATTCCTCGACTTTTCCTTAATTTTAGAATAATTTAAGGAATAAAACAATTTCAGATTAAAACTTTTTATTTATTTTATCCAAAAAGGATGACTTTTCTAACATAAAATATGAATTTTCAATCAAAGAGGACGAATTTTCAACCAGATGATAATTAAATTTTCAACGAAATAGTTGAATTTTTAACCAATTACTTGAATTTGCTACCTGTACAAAAATGAATTTTTAACAAAATGATTGAATTTTTAATTAAAAGAGATTAAAGTCTAAGCAAAAATAGTTGTATTATAAAAAAAGAATTAAATTTTCCAGCCAAAAGGACGAATTTTTTAGAAGAAAACAGTTAAATTTAAAAAAAATAGTTGAATTTTGAAGCTGAAAAGTCCAATTTTTTAGAAGACAGTTAAATTTTCAACCCAGAAAGTTTAATTCTCAACAAAAAGATGAATTCTCAACGAAAAATGTAATAGTTGATATTTCAAATAAAAAAAATAAACGAATTTAAAATAGAATAGTTAAATTTTTCACCAATTAGTTCAATTTTCAACAAAATAATTGCATTTTCAACTAAATAGTCTAATTTTTAACCAAATAGTTGATGCTACGACCTTCAACGAAATAATTAAGTTTTGAACAAAATAGTTGAATTTTTAATGAAGTAGTAGAATTTTGTGTCTGCAAAGATAAATTTTCAAATAAATAGTCAAATTTTCAAACAAAAAATATTAAACTTCAACCAAAATCAGTTACATTTTCAAAAAAATAGTTAAATTTTCATTATTTTCAAGTTAAAAAGTCGAATGTTTTCGAAAATTTTAACTCGAAAATATTAATTTTCCATAAAAAGTTCATTTTTAATCAACAAAAATGAACTTTAATGCAAAAGAGACGAATTTTGAACAAAATAGTTGAACTTTTTACCAATTAATTGAATTTTCAAACGAAAAATATGAATTTTCAACCAAATGGTCGAATTTTCAATTAAAAGAGATTAAACTAAAACCAAAAACAGTTTCATTTCTAAACAAATAGTTAAATTTTCAAGTCAAAAAGACGAATTTTTCCGAAAAAATTTGAATTTTCAATAAAAATTATAATAGCTGATATTTCAATAAAAAAACGAATTTTCAAAAAAATAGTTAAATTTTCAACCAAATGGACAAATTTTCAATAAAAAAAGATTACACTACCAAAAACAGTTACATTTTTAAACAAATAGTTTAATTTTCAAGTCAAAAAGTCGAATTTTTCAGAAAACTGTTGAATTTTCAATAGAAAACATAATAATTGATATTTCAATAAAAAAAAAAAAAAATCCTAGAAAATAGTTAAATTTTCAACCAAAGAGTTGAATTTTCAACAAAATAATTAAATTTTCAACTAAATAGTTTAATTTCCAACCTACAGAGATGAATTATCAATCAAACTTCGAATTTTCAAACAAATACATGAATTTACAAATAAATAGTTAAATTTTTAACTAAAAAAGGAAATGAAAAAATATTGATGTTCAATTTTACATTAAAATGATGCGAAAAATTATTCATGCTCGCGAAAAACAAATTCCCTGACTTTAAACAAAAATTCCCTAACACATTCAGATTTTTCCACGTGAGTAGACACCCTGATTATTATATACATGCACCTCCAAAAAAATGGTTCAGCAGTCTTTTTTTTGTTCAGCAGAGAACACATTTGAAAACAAATTGTTTTTTCTTCAAGGGAATAAAAATTCCAGGACCATAAGCTAAATTCAAGGACTTTTCCACAGCATAGAAAATATGAGAAGCCAATATGCAAAGTTGGTTCTACCTACACATTCTCTCTGCTGGCGACGAATCGCGAGATGAAATGCATCTCTGAACGCGAGGGAAGAGAGCGACTATCTATGAACCTTTAGAAGACTCCTTAAGAAGTTTCACCGGCTTACTTACCGCGGAGGCGAGAGAAAACCGCATCAGTTAACAAGAGAGACTTAGCGCGAGAGGTTCGAATGAGTCCGAGCGATTACCTTTTTGATTTCATCATTAAACTAGTAAACGTCATTAAATTAATTAAGAAACAATTCACAAAGGACAGTATTTCCCAAAGAAGAATCAACCCCTGCGATCAGCAATCAACAAATTCGAAAATCAAAGTGCATCAGACTGTGACTGTGAACGTGCCGTGAAATAACAATTAAATCTTCCAAATAAACTATCAAATTCAACAAATTGTCAAATCAAGTAAAATTAGAACAATTAAATAGTGGAACCCTGAAAATTGCAAATACTTCCACCTCTTGATTTTACAGAATTCTGATTATGAACACTGAAGTACTTTGGTTCTTTACTGTATGAATTCAGAAGCTTTTTTCTCCCTGTGCAATCGAAAAAACGTGATTTTTGTGTTTTTGATCCTGGCAGCTTTCTACGTTCACTTTTACTTGCAACCACCAAAACCAACGATTAGTAAAAGATTGTACTTCTGAAGATTGTTTTTTAGGACTTTTTGCAATTTGTGAATTATTCAAGTGATATAAAGAAGCAGAAGAGAGACAAGAAGGGATTAAGTGATTGGAGGAACTATGGTTCTCTGATCTCGGATTTCAGTAAGAATGAGGAAAGTGACTTGTGTTATCTTATTCTTAACTGCACTCGATTTATGTGCCCTCTTGAATTTTGCCGAGTCGACAGAACTTGCCGCTTCAAAGAATGTCAACGATCGACAACATCGGGTACGATTTGTTTTAAATATCATACTTCTAGCGCATGCCACACCAAGAATAAATTAGACTTTCACGCCTACATGCCTTCTTTGGAAAATGAAGAACTGAAGTCACCTCTTTTAAATAAGAGAAAATTTATTATTAAATATTTAATTTTGAAAGTAATTATTAAAGATAAAAACAAATTCATAACATATAAAAACTATTCTATTCTATAAATAATAAAATTATAACAAAGCTCTATTTGTTTCCTGATAACAATTAGTTTCTATTCAGAAAAGGCAAACAGTAATTCAAAGCTTTATTGATTTATTATTTATTAAGAAAATATTTGAAGCAAAACCACCTTTAAATATAAATTCATTAAAGAAACATTCGTTTTTGAATACCCACCCTATAATTTATGTTCTAATTAAATGATATTTACTAACTTAATCTAGAAGCGCCATTGTGGATGGTCACTATTTATCTCAAGTTTAAAAATGGGCATTGTTAAAAATGATTGATAATATCGAGGAAAATATTATCATTATTAATTGTAACTAATTTTGGAAGAAAACTATAGGCAAACTTAAAAAAAATATTTCAGTTTAAAATTGTTTATTGAATAATAGTTTTTTAGAGTTTTATGTTTTTGCTTTCTCTTTAAGTAAAAGTTGCAACTCTTATTTAACCAAAATATTGTAGGGCTCATTTTATTCCTTGAAAGATTCTCTATACATCTCTTTGTTGACTTTATATTTGCAAAATTTTATTTCAGAAAAATATTGTTTATAAAAATAACAGCCGCGTAATTCTAAATAACTATTGTTAAATAAAAAATTTTAGCCCAAAATATTGATTTTCAAAAGTTCGCCTTCAGTTCTCTTCGAAAATTAATTACGATTAAGTATGAGAATATTTTCCTCAATTTTATCAAACGTATTTAACGATGCTCATATTTTAGCTTAAGATAACTAATGAAAAATCATTAAGAAAAAAATACTAAAGAAATATGAAATGATATTTTGTCAAACTTTTCTTTTCATGGTAAAAGATATACTTCTCTACGAGAAAATTGATCAACAATTTCCTTTCTAAAATTGAATTAAAAAATATCGCAGTTAAAAGAAGTTTTGAAAATTACCGACTTAATCTAACAAAATTTACAGAAAAACCCCTGATTGAAAAATATTAAACAAGATTTTCTTCATCTAATTTCACATTGAAATAAAATCTGCTTCCACAATTTCATTAATCATTCATTTCCAAAAAATTAGAGCTGATCAATCTTTGCTCGAAACTGAATGCAGAAAGTTCATTCGCATAAATTTTCAATTCAGCCAAATTCTGTAAATCACCAATCTTTAAAGATCTGTAGCTCCATCAGATAACTCTTTAATTGAATTCTTAAAAAAGGTTTTTAAAAGCTCTAATTATTAGCAACTAGATCTTTCAACTGATCTTGATCCTTCCATGTATTCCAGGTTAATTATTTTTCCTAAATTTAACCTTGTTCCTGAAATGCAATTTAAATTGGTGAAATGAGGTTGATACAAAATCCCAAATTCGAAATTCAATGACTTTTCCCTGACCAAATTTTAATTTTCCTTGAACATTCTAATTTTTTTTAAGTATAAAAACAAATTTACAAAATTTTATAAGGGGACATCCAAAAATTACGTAATATATACATAAAGCATATGAATTTTCAACCAAATAAATCAGTTTTCAACTAAAAAATATCTATTTTGAACCGAAAATGGAAGAATTAAATTTTCAGTTAAATCAAATAATTTTCAACCAAGAAGAAAAGAATTTTCAACAAAAGAATTCAATTTTCAACCGAAGTAAGGAATCTTCGATCAAAAGATGAATCCTCAACGAAAGATGTAATAGTTGATATTTCCCCCAAAAAACATTTTAATTATCAATCAAAAACAGTTGAAAGAGAGAAACTTTCAAGCCAAAATGGAATAGTTACATTTGCACTTGAAAAAGTTAATCGTCAACTAAGAAAAAAACGAATTTAAATTATGAATCTTTAACTAAAAAAAATTACTGTATAACCAAATAATTGAATTTTCTACAAAAAAATGCAAAAAAAGAGTTGAATTGTCAACCAAGGAAGATTTTTCAGTCAAGAAAGAAAAAAGGTTCAACCAAATTGTGGGATTTTCAAGCCAAAATATTTTTCAACCAAATATTTAAATTGTCTACGAAAATATTTGAATTTTTAAAAACAAATTTTTAGTTAGAAAAATAAAATTTTAACAAAATAGTTCAATTTTCAACCAAAGAAACGAGTTTTTAACAAAAAATAGAATAGTTAAATTTTCAAACAAACAGATGGATTTTCAACTAAAAAGAATAAATTTCTATCAAAAAATATGATTTTCCACAAAATGTGGAATAGTTAAATTTTCAGTTAAAAAAATGAATTTTTAAATAAAATTATAGATATTCACCAAAAAGATAAATTTTCAAACAAAAATATTAATTTGCTACCAGAAAAGATTAATTTATAACAAAATACATGAACTTTCAAACAAATGTTTAAACTTTTAAAGGAATTTTCAACGTTATAGTTAAATTTTCAAACAAAGAAATGCATTTTTAACGAAAAATATGGAATAGTCATCAAGAAGATCAATATTTTACAACAAAAGATCAATTTTAAAACAAAATACAGGAATTTTTAACCAAACATGGAATAGTCAAATTTTCAGTTCAAAAAATAAATAAATGTTCAACTATAAAACAATTTTTTCAGCAAAATAGTTACATTTTGAACCAAAAAAAAATGTTTTTCAACTACAATGATGAATCGTCAATAAAAGTTGAATTTTTAATAAAGTAGTTCCTTTCTCAACTAAGTAGTTGAATTTACAACCAAAAAAGATGAATTCTCAACGAAAAATGTATTAGTTGATATTTCAACCAAAAAGATGTCAATTTTAAATAGAAAAAGACACATTTTCAACAAAATAGTTTAATCCTCTGCCAAAGCAGATTAATTTTTAACCAAAAAGTTCTGATTTTCAAGCAAAAAAGGTACAATTTCTATCAAAATTGTTGAATTTTCAATTGACGAAGATAAATTTTCAACCAAACACGGAATAGTATAATTTTCAGTTAAAGAATAAATAAATTTTCAACCAAATAAAATAAATTTTCAACGAAATAGTTAAATTTTGAACGAAAAAATGTGTTTTTTAACTACAACGATGAATCATCAACGAAAGAAATGAATTTTTAATAAAGTAGTTCCTTTCTCAACGAAGTATTTGAATTTTCAACCAAAAAGATGAATTATGGACGAAAAATGTAATAGTTGATATTTCAAAAATTTTTCAACAAAATAGTTGAATCCTCCACCGAAACAGTTTAATTTTTTACCAAACACGTGTGATTTTGTAAAAATAAATAATAAGATTAACTTCAACTTCAGTTTATCGAAAATTCCCCGACTTTCTGGAATTGTCCGACCTGTAGCCACTCTGTGAAATAATTGTCAAAAATTTGTGATGTGATTTGCAATAACTTTGTGAAAAACCAGGAGAATTCTCCACGCTAAGCCAGAAAAGAAAGAGAAAGTTGGCACGTGCAATGACTGCGGAAAGTTCGAGACTTTATATCATTTCATCGCGTATCGCGTCATCACTCAAGAAATCCAAGCAAATGATCCCAATTATGTGAGGTTGAAAAATTAACATCCCCCTTAAATTAACAACAGTCCGTACAGGATGAGATTAAACCAAGACTTTAACTCCGGAACCAGTAAATTACCTTCTTCCGAGAAAACATTTGCACATTCACTCAACCAGAAGAGCTTCAAAAACGTCTAGAGAAAATCATATCAATCATTATTTTTTTAAACATTCTAATTAGAATTTTAATTGCTAATTGGAAATAATTCAGTTGACTTTAAACGACCTTCTCTTTTGTGATCTTTATTGTATACTCAGGGTTCGGATCGACTAAAAAGTTTGAAAAAAGTCGCATTAGTCGCATAAAATTAAAAAGAAAGTGGCAATGGAATTTCGAAAAAAGTCCACAAAAGGTTGCATCAAAAATGGTCAAGATAATCAAAAAAGCAGTATCAGACACTGAATGACAGAAATTATAACTTCTTAAAATAAACTGTAAAGTTCAACATTTTTAAACAATAGTCATTCAGCCTCAAGGATTCTGAATCTTGGTTTAATATATTTCTTTCAGAATTGTTAAACTTGTCAATTTCGATTATTTTCGAAAGAGAGAAGTTTACAATTTATGTACATTAATTTTTAACTGTAGCAACATTAATTGTGAACACTATAAACTTGAAATTACTCAACAATTAGGGCTTTAAATTTGAGAACGTATAATTTAAATAAATATATTGTTTTTTAAATCTGTCTTCACAGCCCAAAATGCTCTCGAAACAGGGAGGATACGGTGATTTTTATGAACAAAGGAAAATAAATTCTTTTAAATAAAACTAATATAGATACAATATTGACTTAAATATGAAGCTAGTATTTAACTTTATTTTTAACATTAAATTCCTAAAATTTCAAGTTGAAGTATATTGCATTTTCAACAAAGTAGTTGAATTTTCAACTCGAAGACGAATTTTCAACGAAAGGCTCAACTTTTCAAAGATAAAAAGTCGAATGGTTTAGAAAACATCTGACTTTAAACCCAAAAGATTAATTTTTTAATCTAATAGTTGAATTTAAAAAAACAATAATAATCATTTTCAACCAAACAGTTGCATTCGCAACCAGATAGTTGAGATCTTTCAAACAAAAGAGACGAATTTTCAACAAAGTGATTGAAGTTCCAATTTTCAATAAAAAAAAACGAATTTGTTAACAGAAAATAGAATTATGAACCTGAAAAGTTGAATGTTCAACAAAAAATATCAGTTTCAACAAGGAAAGATGAAATTTCAACCAAATTGTTGAATTAAAAAAAAAATTAATCTTCATGCCAAAAAGACGCATTTTTTATAATAAAGTTATATTTCCAACGAAAAATTTCATTTTCAACCAAGAAAGATGACTTTTCTACCATAAAATATGAATTTTCAACCCATAAGGACGAGCTTTCTATCCAAAAAGATGAATGTTCAACAAAACAGTTGAATTTTTGACCGAAAAAGATGACTTTTAAACAAATTTATTGAATTTTCAACCAAATTATGGAATTTTCAAATATAAGAAATTAAACCTTAACCAAAAAAGATGGATTTTCCATCAAATAGTTGAATTTTGAACCAAATATGTAGTCGAATTTTCAAGCCAAAAAGACGACTTTTTTAGAAGACGATTGAATTATCAGCCTGAAACGTTGAATTTTCAACAAATATATCGTTTTCAACCAAGCAAGATGCATTTTCCACCAAAAAACATTACTTTTCCACCATAAAAGAGGAATTTTCAATCCAAAAGGATGAATCTTTTATCAAAAAAGGCAAATATTTAACAAAATAGTTAAATTTTCAACCAAAAAAGATCAATTTTCAACAAAATAATTAAATTTTCAACCAAATAGTCGAATTTACAACCAAAAAGAAACTTTCAACCAAAAATAGTTGGATTTTATTATTAGAATATATTATTTCAGTTCTCATTTAAGTGAAAACCCGAGAAAAAGGAGAAAAGGAAAATTTTCTTGAAAACAGGAGGAAAAAGAGAAACTCTTTAAAAAAGGGGGAGGAGGGGGATTAGGGGAAAGATTGTGAAGGTTGTAATTTAATTTGAAATTATTCGATTTTAAACTTGTTCGACTTAAAAATGTCCATGCAAATAGCTTGCAATTCGAAAAAAATTAAAACTTTAATACGGATTCACGAAATTAGAATTTGTTAACTTTCAAACGCTAGTAATAACAAAAATTGAAGGATAAAGCTTTAACGAGGAGTTACCAAATTTTTAATGTTCTCAATTAAAATTTTACAATTTTGTCTAGTTTTGAATTTCAATTTAAAAAGTTTCATTGTGATTAAAATTGAATCTAAGTACAGCGAACTTCTGGGAAAAATGGGAAGAAGTCGATTAGTCGCATTTTTTTTCAAAAAGTCGCATTTTTTCAAAACAGTAAAAAAAAGTACGATTTTTAGAAAAAAAGTAGAAAAAGACTAACAAGTTGCACGATCCGGGCCCTGTATACTAAAAATGGTCTGATGCTTTATTTTCTATCTAAAAAAGTAGTGTAATGAAATGTCTCAAAAATATCGCACTCATTGTTGTTGAAACCCTTAGAAACCTTATTGGATTTTGAATTACTTCAAATTGCTCCATTTATTACATTTGAAATTTAAAAATTAAATCCGATGGTAACTTTCAATTTTTTTTACGACTAGGTTAATTTAATTTGTGATTGTTTTGGTAGCGAAATATTTCATTTTTCTTGCAAATAAAGGTCTCAGGTTACCTACTTTGAAAATAGAAGAAAAATTTATTTAATTGAATAACAAAAATTCCTCATTTCCGTTAATTCTTTAATACCAATTCTGAGTGTACACTAGGTGCTAAGATTTCACAAAATTTCAAAAGATTTCAGAAGACATCTCCGGGGGTTGAAAAGTTTTTAAAAAATGCCAACGTTTCCGAAGCATTTCGAAATATTTCAAAGGATTTCAAGGGCTTTTTAGAACAATTTACAATATTACAAAGAATTTTATGGGATTTCTAGGGATTTAAAACAATTTAAGCGTTTTCAAATCATTTCTAGACTGTAAATAATTTAAAATGATTAAAAATATTTTCACAGAATATGTATTACATAATTTCAATCGTTTTTAAGAAGATTTCAAGGGATTTCGAGAGATTTTAACAAATTTAACGCGTTTTCAATGGTTTAAAAATATTTCAGGGCATATCACACCAATTTTAAAAGTTTCAAAGGATTTCAAAGAATTTTTATAAATAGCAAAATATTTAAAAAGATTTTAGGGAATCTCGAAGTATTTCAAAATATTTCAAAAAATTTTAACAGTACTTTCAAAAGTATTGCAATTAACTTCAAAACATCTCAAGGGATTTCACACATTTTCTAAGCATTTCTGGTGATTCCAAAATATTTCAAGAGATTTCCAACAATCTTTTGAGATTTCATAACCTATGAAAGGATTTTAAGGCTAGTCACATAATTTTTTACGGATTTAAACCATTTAAACTAAAAATAAATTTTAAAAACTTCAAGGGATTTAGAGAGATTTTAACGATTTTGTCAAATTTTGTAATGGATTTTAAAATATTACAAACCTTCTAAAGTTTTCAAGTAATTTCAAAATATTTCAAGGGATTTCCCAAGATTTTAAGTTATTTCTAAAGATTTCGCCGGGTTTCACAGGATTTCAAGTGATTTCTAAAAATTTTAAGGAACTTCAGAGGATTTCTAGGAACTGAAAAATATTTTGAAACATTGCAATGGGACTCCAAGGAAAAAAATAATAATTTACTCAATCGCTTATAAATTGTTCCTATGGAAAGGATTTTTGCTTCTCCTGTAAAATTGGGTTGACTGGACTTCGCACCGTTTAGCTTTCCCCGCTTCAATTTTAAAATTAATTTTTTCGAGTGAAAGGAGAAATTCTTTTAACATATTCCTAATATGTATCAATAAATAGGGACATAAGGTACTTGAAATCGTTAAAACCAGAATTTAGAAAAATTGGTCCTTATCCAGCTGTCATTATTAAATTGAGAATAATTGAACAAATTTTAAAATTAAATATAGTTTCAAGGAATTTAGAGAGATTTTAATGATTTTATAAAAGTTTTCAATGGATTTTAAAATATTACAAAACTTCTAAAGATTTTAAGTGTTTTTAAACCGTCTTCCAACCAGATTCAAACAGTTTCAAAGCAGGCCTTTTTTAATGAAATGTTTTAATTACGTTATATTTAACAAATGTTAATTTTAAATATTCGTATTTATTGTAAATGATTAATTAATGTAAAACCTAAAAAATTGAAACTTTTCAAATTAAATCATTTCAGGGATCACAGCGTAAAAGGAGCTCAAAAAAGGGGGAAAAGGGTAATTTTCTCACCAAAAAGGGGAAAATAGGGGGAAAAAAAAAAAATTTATTTTTAAATTTCGAAAAGAAAAAACAACCTTTTTATAAGAAATGTTATATTTTTAAATAATTTTCAATGATTTGTTAATGATTTCTTCCATTCAAGAATTTATTTTTAAAAATTGGATATACTTAGGTCGTTGAAAATCCATTCAGAGTAATATAAAAAGAATCAGTTTTCAACCAAAAATGGAATAGTTCAATTTTCAGTTGGAAAAATTAATTTTCCACCAAACTGATGAATTTTCAACTAAAATGATGAATCTTCAACTGGAATCGTTTAATTTAAAAAAAATAATAATAATTTTCAACTAAAATGATCAATTTTTAACTAGAGTAGTTGAATTTTCAACCAAAAAACAAACAAATTTACCAAAAAAGACGACTTTCAAGAAAATAAATGAATTTTCAACGAAATAGTTGAATTTTCAACAAAAAATGCGGAATAGTTAAATTTTCATTGGAAAAAGTAAATTTTCCACAAAACTGATGAAGTTTCAACTGGAATAGTTGAATTTTAAACCAAATGATTAATTTTTTAACAAAAAAGACTTTCAACAAAATAAGTGGCTTTTCAAGAAAGTAGTTAAATTTTCCACTAAAAAAGATTAATTTCAACCAAAAATGGAACATTTAAATTTTCTGTTGAAAAATTTAATTTTTCACGAAACTGGTGAATTTTTAACTAAAATGATGAATCTTTAACTGGAATAGTTAAATTTTAAACAAAAAGGATGAATTTTCAACTAAAGTGATGAATCTGTAACTGGAATAGTTGAATTTTCAATTTAAAAAAATTAATTGTTTACCAAAAAAGACGATTTTAAACAGAATAAATGAATTTTTCACCAGAGTCGAATTTTGAACTAAAAAAGATCAATTTTCAACCACAAATAAAATAGTTTAATTTTCAATTACACAAAATTAATTTTACACCAAACTGATGAATTTTCAATCAAAAATGGAATAGTTTAAATTTCGTAATTTTTTATTATTGTTCACGAGTAAAAGTTGTAAATATAACAAATTCGTCATAATTTTTGAACCAATAGGAAAAATTTATAAATAATTTATTCAAGTACTTACTAATTTCAGAGAATTCTCCGCGCAATTCAAATATTGTATTTTCAAATATCCCATATTTAAAGAGAAAAAGGGGAAGTTTTTTGAGAATAGGTAAAAAGGGGAATTTCAAGAAAAAATTGTAAACTAAGCTTTCGGTTTGAAACAATTCAATTTTGAAATTCTACTTTTCAATTAAAAATTGTTCAGGTTTGAAGGATTTATATAATTACAATTTCAATTTGAGGTCTTAAAGAGTAAACCACTTTAGTATAAGGTATTGCAAACTAAATGATGTTGAATGTGAAACTCAAAGTCTTAAAACTTTAAAATCGTATGTGCTTGAAAGTGTGCGATTTCAGTTTAAAACATTATCGAAATTAAGTGATATTTAAATGTGATTGGATAGCGGTTTCTACTACAAATTCGAAAAATTCTACTGAGCAGGAACAAATAGAAAGTAAAAACTTTAATTAAATAATATTCACTTACAGCGTTTAGTGGGAGTTGTATCGACCCTGTCTGCAGTTTCGTGTTCATTGAAGCATTCACTTGCGGAACTGGTAGGGCTTATCCGTTCAGGTCCGTCTTTTCGAGCCGTTAAAGAAACAGAAGGGAGCGGTAATGCAGAGGGATGTGGAGCAACTACCATGTTCCGGTTTCCAGCAAAGTAAGGCGAAATTCTCGGATTCAGTGGATTTGCTAAAGCAGGCAATAGATTCTTCGTCGGCGACAAAAGATCCGAAGCATCATCAATCGTTGCATTTTGATTCCACGATGACAGAGTCATAGCAGGTACCTGCAAAATAAACACAAAACTTCCTTTTATTTTACGATCGTCAAAATTATTTCCGGATATAATTCTCATCTTGATTTTCAAATGTTGAACTTTTTAACCTAAAATCTTGGAATGTGTTGGAAAGACTCTTCGAAAATTCCAGCAAAATAGTTTTCATTGTTTAAGTACCAGTGAACGAGGGTGCTTTCATACGAAACATTATTTTACTGAGAAACTTTTTTTTTTATTTAATCAGGGTGTCTGCTCAAATCATGGAAAAAATCCCTAACAATTTCAGATTTTCTCAATTTTTAGGGATTCTGTTATTATGTTTAATTTAGAAAGCTTTGAAAAATTATATTACAAGATATTCTTAAATATATTAGCACCATCGATGAATTAAATATTTAAATAATACTACAAACTTAATTTATGAATTCTAGATTTTGTCTCTTCATATTCAGTGCATATTTAGGTAAAATTAATGTGGGTAATATATTTAATAAAATTGAAAACGCTTCAAATTCCTAACTTTTCAAGTAAAAATATTGCATTTTCAAGCAGATTCATGAATTTTTAACTAAATAGTTGAATTTTCCACCAAAAGGTTTACTTTTCTACCTAAAGAGACGATTTGCCAACAAAATAGATGAATTCTCAACCAAATAGTTAAATTTTCAACTAAAAAATATAAATTTTCAACCATATAGTTGCATTTTGAACTAAAAAATATCAGTTTTCAATTAAAAATGGAATAGTTACATTTTCAGTTTGAAAAATTAATTTTCCACCCACACAAAATTTTCAACCAAAGTAATGAATTTTCAAGTGAAATAATGAATCTTCAACTGGAATAGATGAATTTTCAAACCAGAAGATTAATTTTCTACCAAGCAAGACAATTTTTCAACAAAATACATACATTTTCAATTAAAATAAAAAAATTGTCAATCAAAAATTAAACAGTCAAATTATTAGTTAGAAAAATTAATGTTCATCCTAAGAGATGAATTTTTAATTTAAATGATGAAATGTTTAATTGGAATAATTACATTTTCCGTAAAAAAAATTTTGAACTAAAAAAATAACTAATTCAAAAAAAAGGTTAGATTTTTAAACAAAGTGAAGAATTTTCAACTAAAATTATGAATATTTAACTGGAATCTTTAACTTAAATAATTGAATTTGCAACAAAAAAGATTAATTTTTTAACCAAGAAGATTGATTTCTACATAAAAGACGAATTTTCAACTAAACAATATAATTTTTTAACCAAGAATTAAATTTTTATTTAAAAAAATTGAATAGTTAAATTTTTTGTTAAAAAATTGATGTTCAACTAAAGAGATGCATTTTTAACTAAAATGTAGGAATATTAAAGTGGAATAGTTAAATTTTCAGTAAAAAAATTAATTTGCAGCAAGAGAAAAAACGAATTTTCAATAAAATAGCTCATTTTTTAACCAAAGATGAATTTTTCATTAATATGAGGAATCATTAACCAAAAAAATTAAATTTTGATAAAAGAGTTTAACTTTCAACCAAGTTATTACATTTTCATTCCAAAAAAGATGGATTCTGAACGATGAATTTAGTAGTTAATATTTCAACCAAAAAAGATTTTAATTTTTAGTCAAAAACAGTTAAATTCAACCAAAAAAGACGACTTTTCAACTAAGAAAGATTTTTCAGTCACCAGAGAGAAAAATTGCAAACAAACTGTTGAATTTTCAGTCAAGAATATTAATTTTCTACCTCAAAGAACAAATTGTCAACAAAATACATGTATTTTCAACTAAAAACGATCCATTTTCAACCTCAAATAGAATAGTTGAACTTTCAGTTTAAAAAAAAAATTAATTTCAAACAAAAAAAAACGAATTTTTAACAAAATAGTTAAATACAGTAATATAAAGCTACAAATGAAGAATGCTTATTATTCCATTCAGTTTATAAAAATTCCCTGACCACTTCAAGTTTTCTAGACAGGGTAGACACCCTGTTAATTCAAATCTCACCTCGATGTTGGTGAGTTGCTCGCTCTGTGAATACGCATACTTTGGCGGAGTGGCCCAGACCGAAGAGCTCCAATCGATAATCTTATCTTCGTCCTCGATCTGTAAGAGAGAAAAATAAATAATTAGATAATTAGCAACATTATTCGAATTCTGGAAATGAATTTAAAATTGCACTAACCAGTTCAATAGTTTCTGGGGCAGGCGGCGGTGGAGGAAATTCGTTGCTCAAGATCGGAGTACGGATCAGACTCTTCAAAAAACTCTCTCCGCTCCTTCCGACTTCCGGCCACTTCTGAGACTGATTTTCACCATGTGGTAAAGCTGCCCAGTGAGAATCATTGTTCTTGTCCCAAGAATTTCCTTCCTCATTATGCTTCCAGGAGCTGTTCGCACTCTGAGAATTCCAGCTGTCTCGATTTTTGGAGATGTTGATGGCATTTGAAACGTTGAGACGTATCGAAGAGTCCATCTCAACTGATTCGTTGCCCGATTCTGAATCTTGGTTCGATGCTGTGAATGAGGACGGCAGTGGGAAACCAGCACCTATGAGAAAAGAGTTGTTTCATTTATATTTTAGAATTATTTACAAAAATATGTAAAAAAAGGTGATTTTACTGAAAAACAGAGATGAAATTAAAATGCTTACAGCCAAGTTTCTTGTTGAGGTAAATGACCTTCCTCTTGTGTCGATTCTCCTTCAAAATCACGGTACAAGGCACTGCTTGAAGAAGAGCTACTACGGTCGGAAATCCGTATTGTGCTGCTCTACAAGCGGATCCTGTGACAGTTAAATAGGCTCCTTCGAACTGGGAAATATTCAATGAACCTCCGTAGTTCATTAAGACGCGGTAGGTGTTGCAGGCGAAACATTGCAGCGGTGTGAGTTCGATATGTTGATCATTATTTATGGCTATGAGCTGCCACAAAAATAAAAATGTTAGAAATAAATTATTATCTTTCTGTCTATTTGTTTATACCGAAGGGTTGATCACTCTTAAAACCTGATGAACAATCCTTCGTAAATTCTTTGAAATCTTTCTGAGATCATTGAAATTTTTGCGAAATCTTTGAACATTTGAATTCTTTTTTGTAACTTCTTTTTGACTTTTTGAAATGCAAGGTTGATCAAAAGTCCCAATTTTGAAATTCCCTGACTCTTCCCAGATTCGAAATGAGAGAGAGAGGGAGAGAGGAAGACCTCGGGATTCCAAAAACTATTGTTTCGGAAATTTGAAGCCAAGAATTGAGGATGAGCAGCCAAGTAATTGAATTTTCAACTGAAGAACATACATTTTCAACAAAATATGAAAATCGATCAATTTTCAGATAAAAAAACTAATTCCCTACAGAAATTGTTTTTTAACAAAGTAGTTCAATTAAAAAAAAAGTTTTTTTTACCAAGATGATGAATCATAAAAAAATGAATTTTGAACAAAGTAGTTTCACTTTGCACTACGCAGTTGGATTTCCAACCAAAAAGATGAAGTTTCAACTAATGAGATTACTTTTCTACCAAAAAGACGAATTTTCAACGAAATAGTTAAACTTTCAACCAAGCAGATGAATTGTCAACAAAGAAGATTGAATTGCAAAAAAAATTTTTTCGACAAAAAATGAAAGTTATATTTTCAGTTAAGAACATTGATTGTCAACCAAAGAAAAGAAATTTTCAACCAAAAATATCAATTTTCATCCAAGAAGATTAATTATTCACCAAGAAGATCAATATTTTATCACAAAAGACGAATTTTCAACAAAATACAGGAATTTTTAACTAAATAGTTGTAACTTCCGTTTAAAAAATTAATTTAAAAAAGTATATTTTTAACAAAATAGTCACAGTTTGAATAATAAAAAAACGTTTTCCAACTAAAATGATGAATCATCAACAAAAAAATGAATTTTGAACAAAGTTGTTCCACTTTTAATTAAGGAGTTGAATTTTCAACCAAAAAAGATGAATTCTCAACGAAAAATGTAATAGCTGATATTTTAATTTAAACAAAATTAATTTTAAACCAAAACAGATTAATTTTCAACCAAATAGTTGTGATTTTTAACCCAAAAATATGCAATTCCTACCAAAACAGATGAACTTTCATCCCAAAAGGACGAATTTTGTTAAAAAGAATGACTTCTAAAAAAATTGTTGAATTTTCAACAATATAATCAAATTAACTTCAACTTCAGTTTATCAAGAATTCCCTGACTCTCAGGTTTTCCCTGGCATTCACTGACTTTCCCTGATCAGTTTTAAATTCCCTGAATTTCTGGAATTCCCTGACCTGCAGTAACCCTGAAATCTGGTGAGTTCTCTAAATTCAAGTGGCCAACCCTCGGTTTAGTCCAACCATTTTTTTACAATTTTTTACAACTCTTACCCGTACGACGCTGCCAAGTTCCTTTCTAAGTTCCTCCAAATTGCAAGCCTTGTGGAAAAGCTGAGTGTAAATATGCTGGAACTTATTGAGTGGCAAACGAAATTCCGGTTGGTCTATTAAAACTCGACGACACTGCAATGCGACCTGCTGTAAATGCGATTTATCTACCGAAATTACGAAGGCTCCCGTTTCCGTATGAATCACCTGCAAAAATCATTTACAAAAATGATGAATATTTAACTACAGACCAAATATAGAATCTTGCAAAGCGGACAAAAGAAAAAGAAATTTACCTTGACAGTATTGTCCAGTTTCTCCATAAGTTGTAATACGGAACTACAATCAAACAGTTCTGGACGAAGTACATAACCGTAGAGTGTCAAAAACTCGTGAGGAACGGCAGAAACGTTCAAACTTCCTCTGGAACGAGCAACTAGCTTCGAAATTTGCTCGTCGAGAATGAGAAGACCTTCTTTTTCAGTCAAAGCAATTCTTCTTTCACCTCCGCTCACGTCCTCAATTTTCACGACTTGGGGAATTGCTTCGAAAAGCTCGATCAATTTCGTAAAACCGTAATCGGAAACCCGACACTGGTGACCGAAGTGGTGATGATAAGAAGGCACAAATTTATTGAAGAGCATTCTACACTGTGGCGCATGCCGCAAAAGCTCTACAACCTGAGGAGGAAAATCAAAGTCATAGGAATGAAAAAAAGCAGTTCAAATTTGAAATATTGAAATTAGGTAAAGAAAGATATATTTCCAAATGTATTACTTTACCTCAACAGCGAATTGCTTAGTTCTTTCTATTTCCTCTGGTGTTTGTTCTCGTTTAGGGATAGCAATCAGCTGATCGTCTCCATTAAAACTGGAAACGACGACTGTATTTTCTGAGACTTCTCCAAGAATATCTCCGATTTCACAAACCCCATAGTCGACTACATCCCATGCTTTTCCTGCAAAAATAGATAATATACTGAATTTTATTTCTAATTTTTAAAACTATTAGAATATTCTTATTGAAATATTGTTTAGGACAAGCAATTCTAGGACATTTTGATACTAACCAACGACTCTGGCGTAGACACTCGGAAATTCTGAAAGAGCGACCTGTTTGCTAGCTTGAGCTTTGAGAACACGAAGCAAATCTGAAGTGAAACGACGAACTTGGGCTCTGTGAGAGAGGGTAACTACGCGCTTATTTCCTTCGCCCATCACCTGAAATAAAAGATAAATAAGATTATTATCTTTTCAAAAAATATATTTGCGATCTATATGTTTAAGATCGCTGTTAATTAGAAAAATCACCTGGACAGTGTGGGTGAGTGCTTCCAGCAAATCTATCAGTTTGGTAAAACCATAATCAGCTACTCGACATTGTCTGCCAAAGTGATGATGGTAAGCTGGGATGAATCGGTTGAAAGGCAACTGACAATGAGGTGCAGTTTTCAGAAGGTCAACCAATTCACGACTGAAGAGTGCCAACTGATTTGCCAATGGAGGACTCACGCATTTGTTGTCTACAAAGAAAATAACATCATTACTTTTAAATTGTAGAACATTCATTCTTCGGTAAAGTTAGATTTTTTTTAACTTACCGTCATGACTTTCATCATGGGCATTTTTTCCTGCCCAAATCAAGAACTTCACACTCCCAACTCCTTGATACAACTCCACAGATGATAGGCAAGAAACTAAATGTTCTAAAGGAACGCCATTCTCGTCTATATTCAAAATTTCTTTAAATTCGGCTTCATAACAGTTAGGAAAACTGAAAAAAGAGTAAAGCAGATTAAATTATTATCATTTAAATTAATAGAGGGTGGCCACTCAAATTATAAAAAAATCCAGGCTATTTTCCGGTCAAAAATTACATTTTTCCCGGCTGACTTTTAAGCGTTTGTAATAATAATAATTTAACAATAATTGCTTTATTACATACATTTTGAGTAGAATTAAATATTTTAGAACTCCATGTAAAATATATCACGTAAATCATTTTAAAAGTGATTTCAGACTTCATAGCCAAAAATGCTCTTTAAGCAGTTCATTCCGGAGAATAGCAGACTTTTCAATTGAAAAAAAAACTTTTAACCATAAAAGATGAATTTTCAACCAAGAAAGATTAATTTTTTAACAGAAGATGAATTTACAATAAAAAATGATGAATTTTCTATCCAAATAAAGGAACAAAAAAGTTGAATTTTCGACCAACAAAGATTTTTTTTGATCAAATTAGTTGAATTTTTAACAAAATAATGAAATTTTTCACCAAATAGTAGATTTTTTAACCAAAAAAGATTAATTCTGAACCAACAGTATAATAGTAGACCTTTCAAATAAAAAGAATTAACTTTCAGCCGAAGACTATGAATATTTTCAAGCAAGAAAAGATTAACTTTTAACAAAATAGATTAATTTTAATATAATAATTAAATTTTCAACCAAACAGTAGAATTTTTACCCAAAAGAGCTGAATTCTGAACCAAAAATATAATAGTAGACTTTTCAATGAAAAATAATTCATTTTCAACCAAAAAAGATTTCTTTTCCACCAAAAGATGAATTTTCAGTCGAAAAAGGATACCTAAATTATAACTTTATTAAGCTAATTTTTAATAATAAATTATATAAAAGGTTACCTATGTAATTACTATATTCAACATCTAAAAAGGAAGTTCTCAAATATAAAACGAACTTTAGTATTTTAACGAAACATTAACTTTAAAATCATAAATGCAAAATGATCTTCGATATTTTAACGGAGATGGTTAATAACCGGAGATGGTAATACTGAGCACAATTCCAAACACAGACCAATTCCCGTTTTTCCCGGTCAGTGTCAACCCTGTAATAACATTTTTGAATTATAAGATTATTAGTTCTTACCTCGGCAAAGGCAAACTTCCATTGTGAGTAGAGAGCATCTGATGCACACGAGTGGCAAGAACTTTCAAAGAAATATTGACGTTCGGTAAGGAGGCCATTTCCTGTTCTGCCCAGCCTTTATCTGACCATGGCTTCTGCGTATGAAGAGTGCAGAAAGGCAACTCCAACATTTGACCATCCTTAAAAAACAAAAACAAAAAAATACTTTACAGATACCAATCTTTAAAAAATGAAGAAACTTAATCACGAACAAATAAAAATCAGATAAAAATTTCGCTCCTGAGTATGATCAAAGTTCTCCAGCACTGAAAGGAACAGATGCTCAACTTCCAGTGCGAAAACTCAGACTCGGCTTATGTTTAGTCATCATTTTTTTTTCATATTTAAATAAACAAATTCTATAATAATAAATAAATATTCACCTGAGAAGTGCTTCCAAAACAAGGGGACGGAGTGTTTCTGTGATCCGGATGCAGGGACACCATTCGACCTCCAGGATCCTCCGTAACGATGCAAACGTCCTGAAAAATTAAAAAACTAAATTAGAATTACCGCATAGCCACTCAAACTTCGGAAAAAATTCCCCGACATTTAAATTTTTAAATTTAAGGCTTGAAAAGTAAACAAGTTATAATTTGAAGTATTCCAAAAAGAATGTTCAAATTAACTAATCTAATGCAGAACAATTCTAAATTCTGAGCGTTTACAATTGAAAATTAAACACTTAAATTTGAACGATTTAAAATTCCAACGTTCAATATTGCACAATCAAATATTTGTATGAAAAAGAAGTATTTTTCAAAATTTAAATAAATTCATATTTGAAGCGTTTAAAATTAGACAAAATCCAAATGAAAAACATTTCTAACTGTACAAATGGTATAATTTTAAAGTAGAAGTCATAAAAAATGAACCATTTTTATTTCGAGGCCTACCAAGAGAAAAATAAAAAATTGAACATTTTGAAACTGAGTTCATTCAGAATACAAATAAAAATTCGAATGTATGAAAAAGAAGAATTTTCTCCTCTACACGTTTTAAATCTAAAATTATTCAATTTTGAACAATTTCAAATTATTATTTAACTATTTCAATTTTAAGTCGGACAGTTTTTAATGATTCAATTCAACATTGCATGTACAACTGGAAGTTTTTTAAATTTGAAAATTGCACAATTGACACAATTTTGAACAATATAAATTTGAGCGAAACAATTTTTAATTTTCTGTGTAAAAATTATTCAAATATGAATGCATTCTAATTTAAATTATTTCTTCCAATTTGAAATGAAATATCTAAATTTTAAAGGACTGAATTTTAAATTATTAAGTTTCATATGTTGCTAGTTTAATATTTTCGAATTTATAAAGTATTAAACTGGAATCAATTTAAAATACATTTGCTAATTTTAGAAAGGTTCACAATTATTTATTATTTAAAATGCTATAGATTTCAAATTATCAAATTTATATCTACCTGAAATTATTCACATTTCAAAGTTGCAATTATTACAATTTGAAATTAAAAAAAATATGAATATTTCAATCCAACAAAGAATATAAAAATGTTGAAATAACTTTCAATTTAATTTTTGAGCTTGAAGCTCAAATTTGAAAAAAGCTTCCATTCATTAAAAATAAATCGTCTTCAAACTCAAGATGTTGATGAAATTTGAAGGGCTTATTTTCACCACTAATATCTCAAAACTGACCAAAGGATATCTAAAAATATTTATTTCCTTTTTTTAGCACTTTATGATATTTGAAAAATGGGGTTTTTATAGTAAAACTTTTTTCATTAACAAAATTCAAAGTTGATTGCAAAAATATAAAAGATTCCTTGGTTCGAGTCGAATCCATTTGCCAATTGGGATCTGAAATACAACGATACGCCAACTGGTGGCCAAATGCAGTACTAAAATAACGGGGTCGTATTTTTCATATTACAGGTTTTACTACATGATCCATTTGAATTTTATAATAAAAAT
>JAABKJ010004791.1:0-23883 GCA_011634705.1 Andricus grossulariae
GAATAAGGGAGATTACAGGCGATAATTTTCAAAATATTTGGTTCCAGCAGGACGGAGCAGCGGCTCATTACGGTAGGCTGGTTCAACCATATTTGGATACTCAATTCCCTCATAGGTGAATTGAAAGGAGGGGTGAAATCGAGTGGCCTGTTAGATCTCCTGATCTGACGCCTCTCGACTATTTTCTTTGGGGTTATTTAAGGAGCAAAATATACTCAACGCAACCCCACAGCTTAGACGAATTGCAGAATTTGATTCTGCAAGAGGCCCCGAAACGTGAGAGGCAAGGGGACTCATGCTAATCAAGCACTCCGAAACGTGAGAGGCAAGAGGACTCACGCTAATCAAGCACCCCAAAGGGAACAGAATTTACTACGTCGACGTCGTTGCTCCTGGGTAATGCTAAACGTAAACGTAAACTGCTTGGAAAAAACTTTGAAAAAACCTTAAAGATCATCACCGAATTCAATACAGAGCTCATCATTGAATTCCTCGTTGAAACTTACTTTAGGAATGACCTTCACTTTTTTGAAAAATATTTTACCTGAGGAAATATCCAACCCACCCGGGACTTTTTAGAAACCCGTACACTAAAATTAAGAGTTCAAAAACTATCAAAAATAAACATGGACATCGGCGTGGTTGAAGGAATAATCACAGAAGAAATCTGGGATATTCCGGTAGGCAAATGTTCAGCAATCTCAAAGAGTTTACGAATCCTGCATATGAAAGCAGGTAACCACTATATTGTTAGTTATGGTAGAAATATTAGTAGTTTTGAGCTTACCGATAACTGATAATTATTTGCATTCATGTGTTTTTTTATTTTACTTTAAGTAACAATCCTAACAATTAAAATCTACTGAGCACGTAAAAAACTTATACATGTATCATAATATTTTCTCCTGAATTATCATTCGACTAAGTACGTGAAATATATTTCAGTAATTTTTCTCAATTTTTGATTTAGTGACAGATGATACACTCTATCATTATGAATGTTCTACTGCGGACGATATTCTACTATATAAATAATAGAAAATCTTAAGTTCGTAGCGCCCCCGTAGTGCTATATTCTAAAGTAAAACTTATGTATTTTGAGTACTCTCTGTGAGAAGAAACTCGATTTTCATTGTGGCATTGCAGATTAAACTTAGGAGCGCAATAATATGTGTCTTGTATACGACCTATACTAATTCACATGAAATTATCCTTTATTGTTGTTTCTTCAATATTGGACAGATTTCTGAAATAATGTTCATAGTTATCGGAAACTCATTCTCAGAAAAAATGCCGAAAAATGTCTAATTTCATTGATTAATAGATTTTTATAATTTTTCCTGCACGAACGTTATTATTTTGTATTCATAAATACTGTAAAAACCTGTAGAGAAAATGAAATAATTTGCAGGAAAGCAATTCAAAACAAAAAACCAGCTTTCATTTTGTATCGCTAAACCTTAAAAGCAAAATGTCCCTAAGATTAACGAATGAAGACCAAAAATGGATAAATATACCACAAACAAAAATCAGCAGGATGAGTAGCAAAAAAATTAAAAAATTAATTGATGAAACATCATGATCATCAAAAAACAATCCTAGTTTAGCAAAATCAATTACCTACTCCTAATTTAAGAATATAAATATCAATATGAATAACTGCAAAAGCGTACTACATTTTTTAGCACTATGAAGAGAGAAAAACGTTCTGACTACGATATGGAATTCTGACATCTCGTATATAGTAAAAATGAATACCATTTTTTTAAAAAGAAAAATTTGCTTCCATGATAATATAAAGAAAGAAAAATGTATACGATATAACATTTAAGAAGTATTCATTTTTAACACATTTATATCATTCTTTAGATTCTGATATTTTATTTTCAAGATTATATGTTCAATAATACATTTTATTTCTATGAATATCAGTAGAATTTTTAATTTAAAAATATGAAATAAATTAGATAACAAATTCAGAGTATTTTGAATTGTTGTTTTTCAACATCTCTTGTTATAAAAATAAGGGAATCTACAATTGACATATTAATTAAATGGATATCTGAACTAATAAACATGTCGGTTCCGCATTAGGCCTCAGTTTCTTTATTTAATTAACCATGTACCAAAAATTTTAACTTGTGACTATTTGGAATTTTAGTAAAATATGATTGATAACCAATTAAAATTGTCATTAGTGACTAAAGTCTCTAAATTTCATTTTTGACATGCTTAAATCAATGGATTCTCTTAATTACATAAAATATATTTCATTTTGAAATAATAGTCGAAAAGGTTTATTGTATGAATCGTGATATCAGTTTTAACAAATTTGATAAGCACATTTTTCCACTTGAAGCTGACTATGTTGAAATCTAAATATTCGACTAGATAAAGCTTTGCATCTACAAACGAAGAGACAACAACTATAAGATATACGTGTTGTACAATCGTATGAAGAACTAGAATATTCAGCAGTTACATTGTTATTCAAATTATTTCGTAATAAAATAATCAGTTTTGCGCCTAATTTAAAAAGATGAGGATTGTTTCTACTTTCTTCTTATCCGTTTTCGTTATTCTCAATTCTGTTGGTAAATATAATAATAATAATCAAATTTTCCTATAATTTCAACTGAATTCTTTAGCTTTCGGCAAGTAATAATTTTTTCGAATATCAGATGATCCAAATTATTTACAGGGTGCTTTGCCGATGAACGACTTTTAACTTTTTATTCAATTAGAGATTTGTCAAATATGCATAGCTACAGCAAATTTTCACGTCAAAATTATATCAAGAGACTCAACTCAAACTTAACAACTCGACTAACAATTTCCGACTGTCTTAACTTCCAGGAGTTGGTAGAAGGAGGAGTTCGAAGGAAATAGGTTTCTTATTCTAGAAATGACTACAAAGTAATCATGATAAATAACAATAACCATTTATTCAGAAATCATGTTAAATGGTATTAGTACGAATTTACATTTATGATTGTTCTTAGAATTATCTATGATATAAATGATAAAATTCTGAGTATTCTGGTTTGAACAATTTCTATTTTCATTAATATCGTAACTCAATGCGCTTTCCGTTCAGTAATTCAGACTGTTATGGACTTAAAAGTAGGAGAAGAGAAAATCGGTAAAACTTGATAATTCAGGTAAAGCTAGGGTGAGACATAACAAAGAGAACTGAAAATCAATTATCATGTAGGGGTAACGCCATAAGTTCAAAGAAACGAGTAACGCCAGATTGGAACTAAACTGAGGTAACTCAAAATAAATTATTTAGGGGTAACACTATACATTCGGGGAAAGACCATAATATTTTGGTTTCGCAGAGTTTGTGTTAAAAAACTGGGCAGCAGAAATTCATATGAGAATTCAGAAATTTAGGAGCCTGCAAAACATTCTCATTGCTCGCGGCGCTTCGCTCAAAGCTTCAATGCGCCTACGGTGCGCGGGTATGCTCTCGCGCTTGTTTTCGCACGCTTAATTAATCCATTTCGACTGCATTTTTCAAATATCATAAATATTGTAACTATAATCAAAAACTGAGATTCAAACCCCTGATGGACTACAGTCATAAATTGAAATTGAAATATTTTTCAATATGTTGGAGTCAGTTCTCAAAGGACGTGCGACTTTGACAATTACATTAATTCGTGCTTCGCGGTGGAGTGATATGTTATATAGACAGTTGTCTCTATAAAATGAAACGATGCAGGCAAAATGGAGCGAAATACAAAAAAGGTACGATTTTCAATATAATGTTAATGAAAAAATATCAGTTTTTATTAATTGACTAAATAGAGACATTAAGCTATAGGTTTTGATTCCGTTCATTTGAAGCACTGCGTTTCGAAAATATCGCGATAGAGCTAATCTACTTAGTGATTAATTATCTAGAACACTTTAAATTTTTGTGTAATTGAAAAAATGAATAATATGATTAACGATTCTTCTGGAAATCTACTGATGATAACGATTAAAATTTGCGGATCTCTCAAAAACAAAAAATGAATAATCTTGAAAATGATCTAACGTCTTGAATTTTGGTTTAATCCAAAAATTGTAATGGCATACATAGTTTCGAAATATATTTGATATCCAGTGAAACATTTAATTTAAATTTCTTCTTTCAACAGAAAAATAACTGTTTCTTTTTTTTTAATTTAAAGTGTTGAAAATCATATGAGTTTATTAAGTTTTATCAAAATTATATATGTCATGATGATAATTTTCCAATCTTTTTGTCATGTATCTGAACCTTTCACATAAATTTCTAAAACTCATGACTTTTTTTTCATATTGAAATTGCTTCAAATTTTTTTATTTTCATCGAAAATATCTGGTTAACGAACTTGACTTTCATCTTGGGACCCTTGAAAGGTGTATCAAAGGGTGACTTTATTATGATTGGACAGATCCTCAAAAAGGTAGCGTGACCACAAATTTTCATCTGAGCACACATACAGGCATACAGACAGACGACAAAATTTTTTGACTTTCAGACTCTGTGAGTGACGAAATGTAAGAACCGTCAAAAACTAAAGATCGCACATTTCGACGGTTACATTAAACTCTGATGGATGAGAATATAAAAAGAGGTACTCGTGTCCGGATTGACGGTAATTTCTTACATTTGACACAATATGAAAGGAATGGCCAAAGAGATATATGCAGAACCCAAAGACCTGGAGATTTCGCAAGGTAATCTGGAGGAAAAGGACTCACCGACTGATTAACCATAAAACCAGAACTTGTGAGGATAAATCAGCTGCCTCGAAGGCAATTCAGTCCTCTAAAGGTTACTTTGTTCCTGGGTAGGACTTCCGGGGTGATTCTCGTCGATGAAAACTTCGAATGCATACAGAAACTCCAGGAACGAAGTGGTTTTGATGAGGTCACGAAGGGAAAACCGGGAAGGTCAGAGCGTCGTCTCCGAATGTCGGTCGGCTGCGCAAGCTCCGTTTAATTATAATGTGCATGGTTTTAATTGCGGACTGACAACACGAAAGTTGTATCGTAAAGTTCAATGCGACTTACATGCTCGTTGAGGAGAATCTAAGGTGGTGTTTTTTCGATTCTTGATGTCACCGCTAAGTAGATGGGCTTTAGTTTTCTAGAAAACTAAGTAATGCTGTGTGCATTCGTCAGGCGCCCTTCCTCCCTGCAACTTGGATTCTCCTTAACAAGCATAGTCGCAAGTTTCGGTCTGCGGTGATTGGGAAAAGTATCTCGTGGAACAAGCCGAGTTTGTTGTTCGGTGCGAAACCACAGAAGTCTCTCATCTGTCAACTGAAAAAATATGAATTATGCCTCGCTATGAGAATTGATACATTTTTTACAATGTTCAATTATTCTTAGTTATTAACTATAAAAAATGCAATTTTTAACGAAAATTGTTAGGAAATCGTGAAAATTTTAGGTTTTTCCAAATTAAGATATTTTAAGCATTACATAGAGATATTCATCCTATGTGGACGATTGATTTCCCAGTGGGCAAAAAGACATTGTCATCCTGAGAACGTCCTAAAGACATCCTTAGGACGTCCGTATCAGTCCAGTTGATTTCCTGGAGACGTCTTTAAGACTGGAGACATCTTTGGACATCAATTCGACAAGGTCTTATTGCCCACTGGGTTGCATAAAAAGTGAATAATGTCGACGACACGCCTACGAAACAGAGTTTCGCAGCCAATTTAATGTATTATTTTAAATCCTGTGCGATCCAATCCGCCTCAGTACTGAATGAACCTACCTTATTCTATTCTGTTCTAACCGATCCGATTTTGTCCGCGCGGTCACTGTTCTTAGGATCTGTCGTTCGAGACTGTCGTGTGGTGGCTCGTTCGGTCGAATGGCCGATATCCAGCTTTTTCTTTGATTCCACTTGCGATATTCGTAACAAGCGTGTGCGAATTGACTCGTGGTTTGAAACTCGGATAATGGTTGGACTAGATTCAATTTAATCAAAATAAAATAAAAGTTGCAGAATCTCGACTAGCTCTGTTTTTTGTTCCAGAATTAAGTTCACAGACTTCGAACCCTAGGCCTAATGTTTCTCGTTCCGATATTCCTAACACTTTCGACATACATCATGCTGCGGGTTCTTCAAGCAGGTCTTCACCTCCTGCCGAGCCACCTTTTAATGTCAGATCCAGATCTTCATCTGCCACTCATTTATCTCTAAACATACTTGGAAATGAACTTACAATTGAACAACTTACACTTATTCGGCTCATTCCTATCACAAATCCATCTCAACGATTTAAAATTAGAAGATACACCTTTCCTCGCGACAAACCAATTCAAGTGAGAGGAGAACGTCATGCCCTTTTGCCTATGCCAACCGAAGAACAAACTGTATTATCAACATCCAATGGTGACATCCTTGCGATACTGGACGGACCTTTTCTTCGTGGAATATATACACATATAAGAGGCTATCAAAAACGTGCAAAAATTAACGCGTACAGCGGTGTGGTTGAAGAAATGCTCACAAACGAAATACGGGAAACTCCATCAGGCAAACGTTCACCAATCTCAAAGAATTTTGGAATGAAGTATATCAAACCAGGTAATCACCATATTTTTAGTTATTTTCATTTATGTGTTTTCAATTCTATTTAAAATATAAAATATATTACAATTATAATATAATTATGATAAATACAAAATATAAATATATCATTGATATATAAAATAATTTTTCCCAATTCTTGATCCAGTCATAGATGTTTTACCTTATCATTATGTGTGTTCTATTGCAAAAGATATTTTCACATATGAATGATACCAAATCTTAAGTTCGCGGCGCCACTGTAGTGCTATATTCTAAAGTACAATGTGTATTTTGAGTACCTTCTGTGAGTAAAAACTAAATTTTTATTGCGGCAAAGCCGATTAAACCCAATTGCGCAATTACACGTGTCTCGTATATGACCTGTACTAATTTACAAAACGGTGATCCTCCATTGTTGTGTCTAGAATTTTTGCCGACTTTTAAGATAATATTCATAGTTATAGTTAACCCATTCTCAACAAAATGCTTTGAGAACAATTAATTTCTTCAATGAATGGATTTTTTTCTTGCATGAATTTTATTCTTCTGTATGCGTGAATACTAGGAAAATTTTCACAGCAAATAAATGTACCTGCAAGGAAGCAATTTGAAACAAAATACAAGCTTTTTTTGCAATCACTGAATCCTGAATGCAGAATATCTATGAAATTATTGTATCAAGGTACAAAAAGCACACAGAAATCATCATATTCTTAGTTGATGTCTATAGAAAATCCAATTGTTATGCCAATTGTTGTGCCAACAATATTAGCTGGTATTATTCATAATTCAAAGTTCTTTCCGGGACAAGCCCTTCCAGTATATCACTTTCTACTTCTAAGAAAAAAAATTTCCGCAGGATAAGTCTTCCCAGGAAATTACTTTCCACCTTCACAAAAATAGAAGCCGATGCAAGGCAAGATTAAAAATGTCTTCCCGAGACAAGTCTTCTCAAGAAATCACTTCCCACCTTCAAAAACTAGAATTTCTGCGAGGAAACATGGGACAGGTCTTCCCAAAATAATTTATTTTAAGAAATTGGAGATATAGCAATTGACTCTTCTGTAAACAAATATTGAAACGTACTTTTTCCAAGCGTGACCTAGAAAAAGGGGTTAAAGTATGACCAATTACTCTTCTGTAAATAATCACTCTTCTATGATCCGAAGCAGGCAAAGTTTGTTTGAATGCGGGAAGTATTTTTTTGGAAGATTTGTCCCAGCAAGACCTGCCCAATCGTGCCTTAAAGCAACTCATATTTTTTTCAAAGTAGGAAGTGATTTTTCGGGAAGAATCGTCCCGGGAATACCTGTCCAATGATGCCTCAAAGAATCTTATGTTTTTTTCTGTATGAAGTCCTTTGGGAAATGGTTTTCTAGTTTTCCTTCGAAAGGTAGACTTTGACTTCTACTTGTGAGAAGAGATTCCCCAAAATTACATTGCCTTTGGAAATTGATGTCCGGGAAACACATCTTATCGCATCGTATCCACTCTGTTATCGTCAGATTTTATCGGGCTATTACTGATCCTATCGGCTTTTATCCGATCGCAGCAGAGGAAGAAAAGCCTGACGGTCTAAATACTACCAAAGTTACGTACATTAAACGTTACACAGTTTTTCCACTGCTAATTTTATGGAAAAATTTAAGTGCCTGGGACAATGAATACCGAACGGGCTAACATTTTCAAAGACATTATACTTTCAAGTTTTTGCACGACAATCGCGAAAATGATTTCCAGAAAAAGTAAATAGGGACTACCCTTACCAGTGTACAATTTTTTACTGTAAAGAAATAATATAAAGCTCTGTTTCTTGTTGCAGAGTTGAGTTCGCAGATTTCGAACCTCGGGCCTGGTGTTCCTCATTCCGGAATTTCTTCTTCAAACAGACCTAATTCTCCTGAAAGGTCTCCTTCTCCTGCCAGGCATCATGCTCCAGGTCCTTCGAACAGATCTTTGCCCCCTGCTGCGTCTTCTGTTCGTGACAGGTCCACATCTACACCTGCCAGTCACTCTTTAATATACGTACTTGGATTGAAACTTGAAGAACTTAAGCTTATTCGTCTCATTCCCCACACGAATCCGTATCGACAATTTGAAATTCGAAGATACACTTTTCCTCACGATACTGCAGTTCGAATGAGAGGATTAAACCGAGTTCTTCTGCCTATGCCAACAGAAGAACAAACAGTATTGTCAGTGTCCAATGGAGAAATATTTGCAATATTGGAGGGTGATGAAACACTTCGTGGAATGTACATAACAACAACTACTGGCATTCAAAGGCGGGCAAAAATAAACATGTACAGCGGTGCGGTTAATGAAATGACCAGTGGAGAAGTCCAGGAAACTCTTTTAGGAAAATCATTCCCAATCTTAGACTGTTTTAGAATAGTGAGCGTAAATGACTCTTCTCCACATCTGATCCAATTTCCAATACTGAACAGATATGAAAGTTAGATTCTGAAATCTAATCTGCAGAAGCAGATTTTTGCTTCAGAAACGCTATTATTTATTATGGAAAGTGAAGTTATTCCTAGGATAATCTTTTTGAAATTATTACCCAATCCACCAACCTGAGCAAGTTAAATACGTTATAAAAAGTGGTTATTTTTTAATTCAAAGTGAAATGGTTAATTTTGAAAAGTTAAAAATTGTGATAAATTAATAATAAAGTAAGACAAATGAGCATGAAATATAAAAATTTAATTGAGTTTACAACATTTGAATAAATATTATAAACCAATGTTTCTTCTTTTCAAGTTTCAACTCAATAAAAATGTTAAAAATACATCATTTTTATATTTGAATTCAGGAATGAATTTAAAAAAATTCCTAATCCAATTCTGAAACAAATTAAATACAAAAGTTTGCTAACGTCTGATCAAATAAAAGTTTTCAGATCAAAGAATTTATCCTTTCCGCTTCAAAAAAATTTTGTAATGGAAAATTGTATTTTTTTATCTGATGAGGAATGTAAAATTAAGAAGAACTCCTGTTACTTAATAAAAATATTATTTAGTATGTTTAAGATTTACAAAGTCCCTTCCTCAAGTTGGCAGACAAATTAATAACAAAAATTCTTCCCATCCAATTAAATAAAAATGTTTCATCATGAAAAAAGTTTTAAAAATAAAAAATTAGCGCTGTCTCAAATAAATTAAAATATGACCAAAAATTTTTAAAATGAAAACAACTCCCGTCTCTTATTGGGAAAACATCTATGAGAACGAAAATGTTACTAAATCTGCATACTTTTAGGTATTCAAAAACTAATTAAGTTCTAATTTCACGCCCACCCATATCACAGAAAACTTTTTGGCAATTTTTTAAAATATTTATAACAGATCAATGGTGTTATTCACCATTGCCAAAGATGTTCAAAGGTTAAGTTACAATCTACTATAAAGTTATTACGTATCAAATAATAAAATAATATTACGGTGGGTAAAAATGCATTTTTGAAAGATATGGATTCTTGGTCAGATGTAATATTGAACGTTACAGGTTACGAAAGTAGTAGGCTATTGTCAAATTACATTATCCACGATGTGAATTTTTCGAAATGGAAATTTGGAAAGTTTCCACCGTAGGGCGACGTGATTTTACAAAGATTCGTCACCTAAAAACGTGTAACCATGCATCATTATGTCAGGCCGCAAAACCACATCGTTCGAGAATGCGATTTCAGCGATCGCGATCTGATTTCACTGTTTAAAATGTAGTGATTTTACAGTCAATTGTAATTTCACCTTCAAAGCTCCGGCAGCTTTTCAGCAGTGTAGAGATATTAACACTCAAAATTGACTTCCATGTTATTTTGTCTCGTTTCTGAAATTGTGAAAAATTATGATTACTAATATTCATTTACATATATGAATAATAATGTTGTTAATTTTTTGGATACAGTCACATGGTTGACAAAAAATACGTAGTTTTTGGTATCGTCTGAATAATATCTATAAGAATTTGTGAAAAAAAAATCATTCTGCGAGGTTTTCACCGAGGTAATGTCGAGGAGGGAAATCAGGCGATGAAAAAGCCGAGAAAAAGGTTGAACACATTCAAACAAGGCTAGTAATGATATAAAGAGTGTTTCATTGTCACTTACATTACGTAAGTGACAAACGAATAAAATACCATGTTTCTAAAATAATTGATTTATATTTGGCATGTGTAAAGCTCTACAGGAGGTTTCTTATACTTATAAAGTGTCTGGTAGAATCAATTACCTACTGACAAACAATTTCGAGGAGTTCAATTGCGCCTTCCATCTTCAAACGCCTAAGACCGTATCTTATCTGTAATATAGCGTTTAGCATAGGAAGAAGCATCTTATTGCTTAGCTTATTCTTTATGAGCTTTATATGACGATCTGAAAAATGAGAAAACCAGTTATAAGTTTCTCGAAACAGAAACTCTATGTTTCTAGGCAGCGATTTTTTAGAAGCATCCGATACTGCAAGCTGGATGGAATGGCATATACATCTGACTAAAATAAGATTTGGTGGGTTTAATTCTTCTTTTAACCTTCGGTAAACACCAGAGTTTACATTTACCATCATGCTTGGATTATCTGTTACAAAGCCTTATAAATTCTTGACAAGTAATTGGTAATTTCGCAATACATATTTCACAGCGTTTGTGATTGCTTCTGCCGTCCCATTTTCAACTTAGATCAAAGCAAGATATGTTGATACAAATTCTTCGCGCGTTTTACTATAGTGACGTATCACTGTGCATACAAGCTTTGTAAAACTGATGCTAGTGGATTTATCTAGCAATAAATTGAATAGACTGTCCCGAATTCCTTTAATAAGATCTTTATCAAAATGTCAACCAGGAACGTTTTTAACAATATTTCCACATTTAGTTCTATGTACTTTCACATAATCTTTATCTAATTTATTTTGTAGAACTGATAAATTTTCAACCGAGGGCACAGTAGTATGCATTGCACAGTGCAAACAAATTAAAGCTTCTTTTGTTTCGAAATCTTAATCTTCATTTGGCAAAACAGTTCTTGCCTGCCTGCTTGCAGAAAATGGTGCAGCGCTCACCTTATGCTTGTCTCTTTAAGCATCCTCATTTGAATCGAAATGTTTGGCATTCATGGTCGACTTGCGAAACTTCCAGTAGGCCAAGCGATGGTTGCCGCTAGCAGGTTGTAGCAAGTCTTTGAAAACAGGGAGCTTCTCCCAAGCTTCTCTGTATTTTTGTTCATAGACCGGTTTTTCCATTGCTACATTTCTCCTGGTACCTGCGTTAAAAATTATGAATATAAATGTTTGACAAACCATTCAAACACTTATATGATATAAGTTTATATTATCTGTAGTCATTTTTTCATATTTATATTTTATTACATGAAATTCTTAAGGCACTTTCAGAGCTTCTCATCATCGTCAAATCAGCGAAAGTTTCATATAAAAGACTCAAAGAATGAATCATTTCTACAGGAAGTAATCTAATGCTTAAAAAGTCTAATAATTTAAATTTTTATTCGTGCTTGAAAAAATATTTTAAGGGAGTCGGCAAAACATATTGCTTTCATTTGAACGTTCAGAGTTTCCGGATCATGATATTTTTGGTCTGCATGCATGCAGAGCAGTAAAAATGTCTCTAAATAACAATTGAAATTAAGCTTGAAATTTATTAGAAACACACATTTAAAATAAAAATATGTCAATCACCTTTTCCTAACCTTTTACATCCTCATACCAAAAGTCACCAAAAGTGGCTGCCAGACCTGGTTATTGAAGGCAAGTATCACGCAATGCAATACTAGATGGAATTGCGCTTCTCAACAAATCCCAACCTAACTTTTTCAACGTATTTCAAAGTGTTAATTTTTCTAGTCCACAATCCCTTCTAGTCTTTGCTTTGCCAATGGTTTCATTTATTAACTCATGGTAACTTTGAGTAATTCTAGTGCTTTGGATGCTCTTCTCTAAATAGCGTTTTTGATTGGTTGCTTTTCAAATATGTATCCTTTGCCAACTTTATCATCAAAAATGAGAAAGTCGCCAGTTTTGGTGTTGGTTCCATAATAAAAGCTCTAGAATTGAAAAGTCGCCGGTTTCGTCGCTATCAGAGAAAAAAGACGCTAAGGTTAGGCCGTGTCGCCAAACTGAAAAAAAAGTCGCAATTAAGTTTCAAAAAATGCTAAATCTAGCGACAAAGTCGCAAAATCAGCCACACTGCGCAACGTCGGCTAGGATTTCGGGACCCCGACGAGGGTTCCGCTTCATCTCGTGTACGGCCCGGCAACCCTTTTGTGCAGGGTCATATGCAATCCTATCTTATGGCATCAAATGTCTTACAAGGTACAAGCAAACTAGCAAGTAAAGTTTAGTAGAAAGTGTCCTACAAAAAGGCTGTGCATCACGTATGGAAATGCTTGTGTACCGTTAAGACTTCGTTCTTTTACCAGGGTTCAATGAATTAATTTGTTAGAAGTAATTAAGGGATGCGTAGATGAAAAGACAACATGTTTCTTTCGCAGCATCGCTCTGATACGGGCCTGTAATCAAGCTGATCAATATTAGAGCTTGACAAAGTCATCATACGTCATAGTCTGCACAGAAATACACAAACTGGCTGATAATCCCATAGTAAGATCATTCACACCTTTTCACTGCTTCTTCCTTGGTATGCCTCCAGGTATGCTGCCATTCACTTTGCCTAAATGATTGAAAATTGATTTCTCTTAGTGAAAATTTCATATTTTTGGCTAAATATTCGACTAATTTGTGGAAAATGCAATACTTTTTTAGTTGAAATATTAAGAAAATGTATCTTCATCCATTTTACAGTATCGTCGCATTTATTGCACTACCACTTATCGCGATTCCTCCTACTCGCTTCGATCATACTACCAAATTTTCAAAAAATGTTGATATTAAATGTAATTTATTTTATAAGTTAACTTCAACTTATAGACTTTGATCAATTCTAGACGAATACAAATTCAATAGTAATTGGTTCATATGAAAACACTTAGATGCCCATTCAGTCTTTTCAAATTTTTGTTTTTTTCCTGAATACAATTTGTAACAAACCAGACAGTTTATTAAGATTGGTATGTACTGTGTTTAGAAGAATGTATTCTCCTATTATTCTCCTATTTTGTTGAAGAATCACCCTATTTCCCTTGTCTAGGGAGCATTTTGGGCTGTGACGTCTAATATTTTGATAAGTTTATTTTGTTTTCCATATCTGCGTCTCTTATAACAGCTTAGATGTCATAAATAAAACAATTAAAGGAATAAAAGAATTCTTTGATACAAATAAGTTTTTTAACACACAATGTGCGGCTTGCGAGAAAGACTATCTATAAACCAGAACTGAAACGGGCAATCAAAGTAACTAATTAGTCAAGAAACCAGGTTAAGATAAAAACTAAATGACGTGGACAGTTTGCGGTAATCGTGAAAGTTAGTTTTCAGAGTGTACAAATGAGCCCCTACAAATGAAATCGAGACGAAAAAATTTTGCGAGTAAAAATGCAACATAAATTTCTCAGAGCAAGAAGGGAACAAACAAATTTTCCGAGTGAAAACGGAAGAAAATTTCTTTAGAGTAAAAATGCAACAAACGAATTCACCTAGCAGGATCATCATTTGGATGATTTTTGACGGCCCGGGAAAAAGCGACTTAAAGCGGAAAAAATCGATTTTTCGTTTTTTACGTCAATTGATAGCTTTTTATTAGCTCTCACATAATAAAATATAGAATTTCTATATCTAACAAATTTGAATTGAAACTGCAAAGTGAGGCCTTCTAATAGTGCTCCTGTGTAGGACAGCCTTTTTAATCGCTCTTCATGTTAAACAAAGCTAAAGCGTGTTAGGTCCCCTTCTTCGCAGATGATCTTATTTTCAATAGGCTCAAATGAAAAACAAAAACGATATTTTTACTAACTGAAAATTAAAGCTTTATGAAAATAATAATTGCGATTTCTGGTGTGAACTTTTGAAAAATCGTGTAATTTTAAAGAAATATGCGTAGCATAGTTCAGCGAAGCACACCAATGATGCACAATGTAATCATTTTTATGTTATTATTGAATTAAGAACAACTTTTAGCCATAAGTGATCTCGTATCGTAAAAGGGAACTGTCTGAACATGTAAAGATACAATAATGTGTATTTCAAAAAAATGCCAATAAGGAAACGTACTCCTGAGCTCCCTGAACCATAGATTTTTTATTACATAATTTCTGTTATTTATTTTATTTTCTTCGTGTCTGCTCTTCAATATTTTTTAAAGTAAGTCAGGCCATTGGGACTCTCTCAAAATGAAGGTGAATATCAAAAATTAGTCCGTATAGGTGGCAAGCACCCACGAGTTTGTTCCAAAAAATTGGCACGCATATCTTGCATCCTAAGAGTTTCAAAGGTCAGTTACACCATAAACCCCCCCCCCCCAATCTTTATTTTCAGGTTTTTCATAGCGTCATAAAAATGTTCTGCATATCATGAAAATTGCCCAAGATATGGAAGACATAAGATTTCGCAAAGTGGCGACCAGCAAAATTGACAATTTTGAATTCGCAGTGATGAAGAGACTGTCGTATGGAGCTTGAAATTCGCTCATATGCGCCATAAAAATTTTCTGAATATCTTCAAAATTGCCTGAAATATAGAGGTCGCAAAATTTTTCAAATTGATGACCATGAAAATGAAAAGTTTTTAATCCACAGTGAAGAAGGGACTTTTGTATGGTGTCTCAAATGCGCTCATACGCGCCATAAAAATGTTCTGCATATTATGAAAATTGTCCAAGATATGGAGGTCATAAGATTTTGCAAAGTGACGACCAGCAAAATAAAAAATTTCAAATCCGCAGTGATGAAGAGACTGTCGTATGGAGTTCCAAATGCGCTCACATGCGCAATGAAAATTTTCTGAATATCTTTAAAATTGCCTAAGATATGGAGGTCAGAACATTTTGCAAAGTGATGACTAAGGAAATGAAAAGTTTTTAATCGGCAGTGATGAAGGGAACGTCGTGTGGGGTTTCAAATGCGCTCATATGCGCCGTGAAAATTTCCTGAATATATTGAAAAATGCCGACGATATGGAGGTTATAACATTTTGCCAAGTTATGACCAAACAAATGAAAAGTTCTTAATCAGCAGTGATAGAAGGACTGTCATATGGGGTTTCAAATGCGTTCATATGCAACATGAAAGTTTTCTGAATATATTGAACATTTTCCAAGATACGGAGGTCATAACATTTTTCAAAGTGACGACCAGCAAAATAAAAAGTTTTTGATCCGCAGTGAAGACGAGACTTTTGTATGGGGTTTCAAATGCACTCATACGTGCCATTGAAATGTTCTGCATATCTTGAAAATTGCCGACGATATGGAGGTCATAACATTTTGCCAAGTTATGACCAAACAAATGAAAAGTTTTTAATCAGCAGTGATAGAAGGACTGTCATATGTGGTTTCGAATGCGTTCATATGCAACATGAAAGTTTTCTGAATATATTGAACATTTTCCAAGATATGGAGGTCATAACATTTTTCAAAGTGACGACCAGCAAAATAAAAAATTTTTGATCCGCAGTGAAGACGAGACTTTTGTATGGGGTTTCAAATGCACTCATACGTGCCATTAAAATGTTCTGCATATCTTGAAAATTGCCAAAGATATGGAGGTCATAACATTTTGCAAAGTGATGACTACCCATACTCAATGCTCACTACGAAGCAGTACGATATCTTCAGGGAGGCTACCTGGAAGGCGTTGGAAAGAGTGTCCCCAGATCAATGGCCAAAACTCGTGACCTCCTTTTTCAGGGGAGGGGTCTTCGTTTTTGTGGCAGCCGACCTAGCGGCTAAAGCTTGGCTACTCAAGACAAAGCAATGGGAAGGTGCAGTTCTTAAGGTGGGTGAAATTGAATTGCTCCAGAAGATGGTAAGTGCTACAGCGTGGTTCCCGGGTAAACAAGAAGACCCGTCTGAGGTACTCTGGCGGTTGGAAGGATTCAACCCCTCACTCAATACAGCGTCCTGGCGAATTGGCAGGAACGATAGGCCTCAAGAAGAGAACACAGTAGAAGGCACCAGGCATCTCCTCGTTGTGAAGATTTATGAATCTCAGGCGAGGATTCTTACGGCTCTCAACAACAGGTACTTCTATCACTTTGGCCAGGTCAACTTTAGGGTTGCCGGCCAGGGACAGGAGGAGCCTTTTAGGACACAGGAAGATCAGCAGCACACCTAAATAAATGCTCCCGGTTTAACTATTACCCATATCAACTTGCATCATAATTAAGGCGCCTCTGAAGTTTGCAGAGGAGCATGGCTGCGAGGCACACAGGTATCTCGCTCATCTAAAAACCTTGGTTAGTTCGAGATACTGTAAGAGGATTAGGAGGGAGCTGGCCTTTTTTGTTACAGGGACCTAAAGGCGGCCTTACCAAGGGCCTGCATACCGGCGAAGGTAGTTAACGCTGTCCCGTTGCTTGAGCTATGTTCGACAGACCTGATGATGGTAGCCACGGATCTCAAAGGAATAGAACGGCTTGTTCTGGGATCGCCTTGTTTTCCTTTTGACAGTGACACCAACCCACCAGTGGAGCTATGTGCACTAATGGAATATTGCAAGGTATGGGGTATTCCTTTTCTGCTGAGATGCGACGTTAATTTTCACCATACTGGATGCGCTCTTTGGAGTAATGCAGCAAGCACTAATGATAGTGGATTCATGGTGTGAGAAATCTAGACTGTCGGTCAATCTGAGTAAGACAGACGCCGTTGTTTTCAACAGATGGTATAAGTGGGGAACCGCGAGTACACTGAAACATGGAGGACAACAACGGGGAATCAAAAACGAGCTAAATATCTAGGAGTCATTCTGGATAAGAAGTTGTTATGGAACGAGCACCTGAAAAACAAGGGCAAAAAGATAGTAGCGACTTTATGGCTTTGTAGGCGAGCCACAGGGAAAAGCCGGGGCTTGAAATCGGAGACACTTATGTGGACCTGCAGAGCGATCTTGGGACCCAGACTAACCTATGCGGCGGTGATCTGATGGAGCCGGGTCGAGCTGTCCAATGTGAAGTCTCGACTGGAAAGGATCAGGGGACTTATTTCAAGAGGCGTAACTAGTGCCTCAAAGTCGACACCTACGATTGCATTGGAAGCTCTAATAGGTTAGGAGCCTCTCCATTTCACCATCAAGGCCGTGGCTGCGAAGGCGGCCTGGAGACTAAATTTCGTAAATGACAGAAGGATCTCGATAACAGTGAAGATCCCAGTCGAGATCGCGAGGAGGCTGATCCTGAACATGCCCAGGGACAAAATGGCCACTCGCTACCTCTTCAACAAGAAGTATCGAGTTGGCCTATCCAGGAAGGAGGAATGAGTTAACATCGACGCACATCTGCCCAGTGATGGAAACAACTGGTTTCCAGATGGCTCCAGGAACGAGAAGAATGCAGGAGCCGGTGTATATCTTAGACGGAAGGGAATGGGCTTCACAATCAAGATGTGTTTCTACGCCACAGGTGTACAATCTGAGATTATGGCCGTACTCCAGTGCGCCTACAAGGATAAAGTGTATGGAAACAAAAGAAACATTTGTATCTGCTCAAACAGAAGGGCTACTATATTGGCCTTTAATAAAACAACGACCACGTCGCTATTAGTATGGGAATGGTTTGATGCACTAAATATGTTAGTGATGGACAACCGAGTTATTCTGCTATGAATACCTGAACACATTGGTATCAAGGGCAATGAGATATCGGATAGGCTTGCCAAATTAGCAGCAAGAAGTCATTTTACTGGACGCGAGCTAGTTGTAGGTCTTTCCAGTAGGTCAGTCACAGAAGAAATCAACAGTTGGCTGACTGATGAACATCAGAATGAGTGGGATTTGGCCTCTGGTTTCAGACAGGCCAAACACACTCAAACTCAAAGCTTAACTCTAACCGAGCAAGGCAAAATACTCATGCTCGGGAGAAACGAAATCAAAGTTGTAACAGAAATGTTTATAGGACATGAAAACCTCGGATATCACAGACGAGGAAACGTCTAACACTTACAGGCAATTACTGAATCAGTGAGTCAGAGATATCAGCCAACAGCGTGGCTGCGGTCCTCTCCACATAGAGAGGGCGTTGGGGACACGCTTAGGCTCACAAGGGGACGCAAAGAGATTGCCCAAGCGTCAGGGGCTGTTACGGTGCCAACTCACTCATAATAATAATAATAATAATAATATCACCTAGAGACTTGAAAAGTTGTCGAAGGTCACTATTTTTTATTTCAAATTTTTTGGCATTTTTGTTGTGGGTATAGTTTAGAGTTTTGCGAAGGTGACTAGTATGATTTCTTTCATTCGCAGATTTTTCGGCAGTGTTTTGTCAACACCGCAAAATCGCTGACTATTGATTTATAGTTTTTTGTTTTGTTCAATATCAATATTTGTAATTAGGCACAGGTATCGGTGTTACGGGTTGTTTTCGGAAAATTTAATTTTTTATTTTCAGTGAGCTCAAAAGTAGATCAGACCTACGGCGTTTTCTTGTACTTTTGAGAGACAGGGGTAGTTTTTTGAAAATTGATTTTTGCAGTTTTGGTGAACGCTAAAAAAGCCTATAATTCTGGCGCTGTTGATTTCCTTAATTTTTCAAATTTTATGTAGTGAAGTTGCTGGCTGTCAGAACCTTCACCCAAAAGTCTTGTTGTTCAAGAGAAATGAAAAAGCCCGAAAAATGGGATTGGTGAAAAAAATACCCCCAAGAAGCCCAAAATTGTGATATTCTTACATTTAGTTTGAGAGCATATTTTACTTTGAGGGTAGTTTTTAGGAGATAGGGGTTGTTTTTTGACAAATAATTTTTGCATTTTTAAAGAGCCCATAAAAAGCCCAAAATTTCGACGCTGTTGATTTTTTTAATTTTTCAACTTTTCTGTCATGGAGGCAGCCAGTAGCTCCACCCAAAAGTCGGTTTTTCGAAAAAACTAAAAGAGGCCAAAAATCGACATCGGTGCCCCAAAAAAAAACCCAAAATTATGGCATAAAGAAAATATTCAAATTCCGTTGTGAAGGTGCTAGCGAGAGGCACCTCATTTGAAACCCCATACGACAGTTCCTTCATCACTACGGATTAAAAACTTTTTATTTGTATGGTCATCCGTTTACCAAATGTTATGACCTCCATATCTTTGGCAATTTTCAAGTTATTCGAAAAATTTTCATAGCGCATATGAGCGCATTCAAAGACGAATGGCTCCATATCCGTCATTTCAGAGTCCATATAACTGTCAAAGATTTAGCACCTGCATCACACTGCCCCCCTTAAAATGCTATCTTTCTTAATTAGCCAGCGCAAAATTTTCAAGTCGTCGCGCATTTGAGCGCATTCGAAATTATGACAGATGGTTATGATGAATTTGAAAAAATGTTATCATTTCAGAAACCTCACGTCACCCCCCCCCCCATCCACTTTTTGATCGCTGATAACTCGGTTATCAATGTGGCGTAAGCTTTTTCTTGATGGCGTATATCAGCGCATTTGGAGATTTTCAAGGTCATGCAATTTAAACTTTGATTTTTCAAATTGGGAGAGCTGGCGTGTCGCCACCCCCCCCCCACCTTCTCCACGTAAGACCTGCTATAACTCCTGAAGTTTCGTGTCGCAAAATTTTGTATTGGTGGCGCATATGAGCGCATTTGTGGCGTCATTCAGTGGGCTATAAAAAATTAGAAAATGAAGAGTGTAGGGGGGGCTGGTGTAACTGACCTGTGTTTCAATTTGTTTTTTGTTTCCGAAGGAGATTTGATTAGCAGAAAATCTTGCAATAAGACTCGGTAATTTCGAAATTAAACACGCCCCCACCCGAGCTAATTTTTTAGTCTCCTAAAAATCACCATCAAAGCTGTGAATGAGATTTTTGCGACAAACGACATTGTATAAGAGCTTTGAAAAGATACAATTTTTTTCATTTGTTCAATGAAATTCACAATTTAGGGAATAGTAGTTTTTCAAATAATTACCAATTTTCTTGAAAAAAAAAAAATAATTCCAAAAAAATACTAACTTTTTATCATATATATTACTCTCAACATTCGTTAATTGTGTCATTATTTCCAGGATTATTATTACAAGTCCCTAAATTGTGAGTTTCATTGGACCGATGAAGGAAATGTTATCTTTTCGAATCTCTTACACAAGGTCGTCTGTCGCAAAAATCTCATTTGCAGTCTTGATGGTGATTTTTGGGCGACTGGGATTTGGGATTTGAAGTTATTTAATGGACTCTGAACAGTTAAATCTTTATCTGTTCTAAATTGAGTCAACAGTTCAAAATGCAACTTATGACAATTAAACTGGAACAACAAATTTTTGGAATTAATTCAAATGTCACTTGGTATGGGAAATTTTCTGAAAGAATTATAATTCTTAGTTTTCACGGGGAAAATTGAAGAAATATTAAAATATTTTCTCTGAAGAATTATGATTTTGACTTATACGTCGTTCTAAGCCTGTACGGCTATTTTAACGAATTTAGTTAGTACATTTCTCACCTTAAAACCAACTCTGATGTAATCTAACTATCTGACAAGGAAAAGCTTTACGTCCACAATCAAAGAGCTAACAACTGTAAGATATATTTGTTGTGCAAACGTTCGGAGCTCTAGAATATTCATCAGTCACATTGTTGATAAAATTTTTCATAATAATCAGTCTTGCCTCTAATTAGAAAAGATGAGGATTGTTTCTACTCTTATGTTATCCTTGGCGATAATCCTTCATTCAATTGGTGAATATTATAGTCATATATATATAATTATAACATTTTGATGCTTTCCAAAATATTTACGGAGCATTTACCAGATATATGATTTCTACTTCCCGGGAAAATGTTAATCTTTACCTGTCAATTATAACAATTACAAAATATTTTCATTATTAAAAACGATTTTTAAAGATTTTAACTTATTTCTAAACATTCTTAAAAATGTCAAAGATTTTCGCTCTAGACATTTTTGGAATTTCGTAGCCGCGAGCTAAAACCTTTTTAGTTTCGGTTAGGTGTCCGTCTGTCCATCGTACTATTTTCTTGGAGGACATTCTATTTGTCAGCATTCGCACCAGAATCGCGAAAATGATTTGAATGAAATAAATAAATGACGACAACTCTGAACAAAATACAATTATCCACTCTGAGAATTAAAAGGCTCTGCTTCTTGTTTCAGAGTTTAGTTTACAAACTTCAAACACTGGGCCTGATGTTCCTCGTCCCGGGATTATCCCTTCACCTGACAGACATAATTTTCCTGAAAGTTCTCATCTTCTTGCCAGATATCATTCTCCAGAAAGGTCTCGTCCTCCTGTTAGACATCATTCTCCGGGTCCTTCGCACAGGTCCTCGCCTCCTGCCGAACCTTATTTTCGTATCAGGTCCAGGTCTTCCCCTCCCAAATGTTCTTCTTTATCAATACTTGGATACACACTCAAAGAACTTAGATTTATTCGGCTCATTCCCTACACGAATCCGTTCCAGCGATTCCAAATTCGAAGCTACACTTTTCCTCGCGATAAACAAATTTTAATGAAAGGACGATATAATAACCTGGTGTCTATGTCAAACGAAGAACAAACTGTATTGTCAACATGTAATGGTGACGTATTTGCAATAGTAGAGAATAATAAAAAACTTCGTGGAGTTTATGCAATAAGAAGAGCCCTTCAGCAACGAGTAAAAGTAAACATGAACAGCGGCGAGGTTGCAGAAATGACCACAGGAGAAATTCAGGAAACTCCATTAGGCACCCGTGCACCAATATCAAAGAATTTTAAAATTGTAAGAGTAAGCGACTCTCCTCCACGGCTGATAAGATTTCCAATACTGAACAGATTTGATAGTTAGATTACCAGATATTATCGACTTTCCACATTTTTAACGTCGAAATTCCTGAAATGTTAAAAAAAAAGTTTCTTAGAACGGTGAAATCGGCCTACATAAAACTTTCGTGATGTTTGAGGTGTTTGGTTTGAGCCTTCGCCTAGCTCTACAGTGTAATCCGATAGACATCCTTATCTAGCACAGTGTCAAACGCCTCAGATGTGCAAGACGGTGAACTTCGAGCTCATTTGTAATTCGGACTGTAGACAATTTGAATTTTGATCTTTGAACTTTCACCATTTTTTTATACCGCGATTCATTCTGCTTTCCTTGAATCTACTTGTATCAGCAGTATTATATATTTTTGTTGAATAAACTACTTGTAAAAATGAAAAATCATTTTTTTATAATGAACCATATGAACTTCAGCATATGCACGACTTTTTCCTTGTAAATTCAAAGCCATTACATTTTCATTTGAATTAACACTTTTTTTACTAAAAACATGTTTAGTAATTGTATTACTTTACCTTCAGAAGTTTAGATAGCTTCGTGAGTAAATAGAAATCAGATAAGAATTTGGCGTAAGCATAGTTTGATTCCATGAGTACGCAAACTTTGCGTAATTTCCCTCTACAGTATCGAAGTCTGCTTCAGAAACACTAACACACTTTAGAAAAATATAAACTTCACCTTTTTACATTTTCAACATTTATTATTGATTAATAATGATAATCAACCACAATTTACCACCCAAGTTTTTCAACAAATGTCCTCCTTTTGAGACCTGCTGAAACGGAAAATCCAGTTTTGACGTCTGTCTATCAGCCTGTCTGTGTCTCCTTTCATCCGTGAACACGATAACTCCAAAAACGTTAACAATGGATAAAAAATAGCTTGACCCATTTTGAAAGGACTTGCGATAGGACTTTTTGTTCTATGTATCAAAAATGCTCAGAAAAAAAGTCTTATTTTTAGCATAACAACGCGAGATACGGAAGAAAGTCCAACTAAAGAATTGTAGGCTTTTATAACTTAGTAGCTTAGAGAATAAATAAACAAGAAGCATATTGTTGAAAAAATAAGGCTGTTACCTGACACAGGGAGGACAATACGGAAGAGGGAGAGATGGATCAGGGAGAATAAAAAATTTCATGCTGACCCATCTCGCCTTTTTAGTGATCACCCTATTTCTGTCAAAAAGCCACCCAAGCCTAACAAGGTAGAGACTTTTTGGAAAGAGGTATACAAGATCCCGAAGACACTAAAGTTGATAGAAGATACTGACAATATCATCCACTCCAAGGAATTTCGCGACAACCTCATAAAATCGGAGAAGAAATGTCCATCAATCACTGCCGCAGAGGTGAAAAAAGCACTTAGAGGCACAAAGAACTTCTCCGGTGCTGGACCAGATTGTATCAAGAACTTCTGGTGGA